>CM067478.1:40162868-40187256 GCA_034552555.1 Semaprochilodus insignis
CTCCATGACAGTCTGGCACAACACCATTGCAGTCTTTGGTGACGGTGACGTGGTGTTAAGGACAGTCGTGGTAACGGTCTGTGTGCATGTAGTCCTGCATGGTGCAGCCGTCTGCCAATGGTGCTGCACTAACAGGATGACTCATGGAGGACATCACCGCTCGCTGGATGTCCGCAATCGTGGCTGTTGGGTCAGTCAGGTACAGAGATAAGACCTGTCCTTGCTTATGTCACATGCACATCTCACAATATCAAACATACCTACCAAGTTTCATTCCTGTGGGTTGATTCCTTCTGGGGGGTTGTTTACTTTCTAGATCTCATTTACTTCAGATATCCCCTTTAAGCTCTGTTTTGGTTCCTGTGTTACCACTGGCCACTTTATCAGAAACCCCTTTCTGGCAGCTCCACCTTGCCGGTGTACAGTTATAGGCGTCTGTTTGTGTTAGCCGAGGGCTGGTCCTTGAGGGCAATGGGCCAGCACAGCTTGGTGATTTTCCTGCTCAAACACATCTGATCCAGCTCACTGCCAGGTTTAGTAGGTGTATTCCGGCAGGGAAATCAGCAGGCCGTGCTGGACTCCAGCCCTTAATTAGTGGTCACTTTCTGACCACAGAGCTGCTTTTGGCTGGATGTTGTTGGGAGGTAGATCCCACCAGAGGCACTGATGCTCCAGCACACTACAGCGTCTGATACACTATATAGTGGACCTGTTCTATATTCTGTAGTGGCCGTGGGCTGGAGGTTGGGGTTTGCTGGTTCGTTCCCCTGAACCAACAGAACACGACTGGGGTGCCCTTGAACAAGGCACCTAACCCCCAGCTGCTCCATGGGTGCCATGAATAGGGCTGCCCACCACTCTGGGCAAGCGTGCTCACTGCCCATTAGCATGTGTGTGTGTGTTCACTAGTGTGTGTGTGTGTGTGTGTGTGTGTGTGTGTGTGTGTGTGTGTGTGTGTTGTGAGCACAATTGGCAAATGGTTCTAGATTCTAATTCTGTTAGCAGCATTTCACACATACCCCTTTTCCACTGACGTGGAACCAGTTCTGTTCCTGTTTGTGAACCTAATATTTTTGCACATTTCCAGCAAAAATAAACGGGTTCAGAACCCGATACGTTAGTTCCTAGCTGGAACCAATGAATAGTATGACAACATCAGGGCGTGTCAGTTGTTGAGGAAGGAGAAGGCAACAATGGCGCCACCCAGTGGTCTGCTGGAGAACCTCTTCTACGTCTTCTTATCTCCAGTAGTTGATCCGTGCTGCTTTCTGGATATAAACCAACATCTGGAATAACAGCCCAAACGCTCGCAGGTAATCCATACGCTCCGCCAGCTTGGTACTACTGTTTACTACCGCTGTGCAGCGCCCCCTGTTGACGTTGACCATGTACACTTTGACATTCCTTGGTTCCAGCAAAGACTGGTGCAAATGTAGACTGGTTCCCTGAATAGCACCAAGATTCTACGAAGCCTGAACAGAACCTGTTCAAGAAATCAGTGTTCTTTTGTTCGGAAATGTTGATTTGATTACAGAGTTATGGGCAAAACAGATTTGGTTTGAAGTTTGTTTGTTCAGTGCCCGCTAGGGAACTGGTCACTAGGGGGCCTGCAGAAGGAGTCAATGGTGGACCTATGAGGCAGACCTCGTAAACCAGCCAGGGACTGTAGGCACCTGGATGAAGACTCCCCGTTCAGCTTCAGCCTGCAGGGTTTAGTTTGGTACCAGCTTTAGGCTCATTCAGAATACGATTGTTCAGGGTAATTGATGCGAGACACTTCCTGCGCCTCCTGTCAGGGATGTGTTATGTAAAGTTGTCTAACTTTTCACTCCAACTGCAGCGCCTCGGGGGTTAGAGATTTCGCACAAAATCAAATCGACCCGCAGAACCTGTTGCTTCACTTTCAGTCCGTGAGCAAACATCTCCGTGTGTTAGTGAGCCATGCTATGCTAGCGTAGCACGGTTCTGGCCCTCAGTCGCTGCATTGTCTCATCCTGGAACGGGCCCTATCGTGGCCGTAAGTCTCTAGCCTGGAACGGGTCCTATCGTAGCTGTACGCATCCGGGTTTGATCTCGTCCGACCCCTGCTCAGTGCCAGCTGCCTGGCCGCGGTTAGCGCTTAGCGGCTAGCGTTCGGAAATTGCTCTCTGGAGAGCCGTGAATCTCGACGCCTCTGAGATGCGGAACCGCCGCCGCCCTCGGCTCCTTACGTGTGAGCCCGTAACCAGGGAGACGACCTCCAAGCTCGTCCGCTGGGAGCTGCGAGTGAAGAAACCTGGAGATGTTGTTGTTCTTGAGCACTTTGAGGGAGGTGTGTGTGTGCGTATGTATGTGTCTGGGTGAGATGTTATTCTTCCACCCTTGGGGGACTGGCTGCTTTGGTCCTGACCTGTGATTTAAACCCCAGTAATCTTCAGCAATCACACAAATATGTCCTCACCGACCGGCTCAGCCCTTACTGTAGATACAGGATTGCTTCACTTGAACTCTCACGGCGCCTGGGGAGTCGCGGAGCGCAGCAGGGCGGGGAGCGATTATGGGACGCTTTTAAAGACCATCCCTCCTGATGATTTCATGCTTTAGCAACGCAGCGCGTGCTGCGGACAGGCGAGAATGATTAACACAAGCACCAGTCCGGGTGTCAAGGCCACCCTTCTCAAGCTGACCTCAGCCTAGCTGCAGCAGTTCCCCTCCCAAGGTAAAGATTATGTTTGAGAACAGGGACTCGGCCCAAATCTGAATAGTAGGACGATCTCTGCCCAGAGTTTACTGCACATGCAGGGATGTAGAAGACTGGGGAGAGGGATACTGCTAGCATACATGCTGACAAGGCTACTATGGTTCTCAGGGTTCCCCATATTGTCAACACTGCTGCTGTATCCTAGCACCTGTTACAGGTGTTAATGAATGTCAATATGTTATGGAGTTTTACCTAGCTCAACTAACCCTGACTGCTAGCCTAGCCACGGATCTGTAGGCTAGTAAATAAAGTTAAGCTAGCATTAGCATAACACCAAACAAATCAAGAAAACACTGATCCTAAAAAACACTGAAGTCCATCTGAGAGAAGGTCTCTAGACTTCCAGCTTGTCTTGCCAGACAGTGGGTCCATAAATCACTCTCCGCACCACTGCAGGACGAGTTAGCATGTTCATAGCTGTGAGCTTTACAGAGTGCTAATTCTAAACATAGCAAATGACACATCAACAAAAAGACATTAAAGTGACCAAATTAGTGGCTGCTAGGAGGTCGCTGACCTTGACTCGTACATCAAACAATGTGAAAAGGCTCAGACGTTGTCGTGCACTCTGACTTGATAGAAACTCATTTATACCGTATATATCATCACTGTCTAAAGTAAAACACGTATCTCCATTTTTGTCGATTTTAACTTTAATGTGAACACAGCAGCTGCTGTTTACAGTGTGTGGCAATTTCATGATGAATGGACCAACAGACATGGCCCAAAACTGCCTGGTTAAAGGCTCGTTCCATTGACTTACATTACAGGTAAATGAGGTTTTTGCCCTCTCCTGTAAAGTTGCCATTTTGGAGATAACTTGGGTTAAATATGGGAGAACCCAAAAAAAGAAGAAATTAGAATTTATGTTCTAATCTGTCAGCAATCAGTTATCATCTTGTAATATTACACTGCAGAAAATGATGTCTTGGCAGGTAAAAGTATCTTATAGCTAGTTGATACATCCTAAAATTCCCATTTTTGAGATGGACCTTTTTTGTTGAAGCTCATTTTAAGATTATTTTCCCTTTTTTTCCAGGCATTTTTAACCTAAGTGATGTTTGTAAAGGCAAATGTTCTCACTATATTGGCTGGTAATTCTGCCTGTTTCCAGCTAATTTTTCAAAATAAGCAAAATTATCTGCCAAAATAGTCATAAAATTTGGCTAACTAAAATTACCGGTAGAAAATATTTAGATAGTAGATGAATAGTTAATAATAAATATAATATATATTATATATAAAATTATATATAAATATATAAATATATTTTATATATATAAATATATATAAAATATAAAATAAATATAAATGTCAAATAATCTTAAAATGAGCTTACAACAAAAATATATATTTTTTTATCTCTGGGTTTTAAATGCTGGGACTCTGGACTCTGCTGTGCACTGCAAAACATATTTCTTGGCAAGTAAAATGATCTTATATCTGGTTAATATCTTAAAATTCTTATTGTGAAATTATGCAACTTATTTCAAGATATTTTTGTACTCGTTTTAGGTATTTTCTGTACCCCATATATATATATATATATATGGCCGGACTGACCAGCTTGGCCTAACCACTGCATGGGCTATAAGCTGTACAGAATTTGCTACAGTCTGGTGTGTTTCTCAATAACCCAGACTACAACAGCAGGGGATCACAGCTGACATCTCCAGCTCAAGTAAACAAACATTACTCGCCGCTGCCCTCTGTAGGTGGCTTTAGTAGTTACCACTTGTGTGGTTGCTGTAAGACGAATGGAGTGTCTCCGTTAATGTGCTCTCTGCTTTCTTTCATTGTTTTAATTTTAGACCAAACCAGCACTGCTCAGTCGTCCTCAGACTACAGCCCTCCCCACCATACTGCGCATCCACATACAAGACCAGGGCCCCAAATACTGTTTCACCGCAAGTCACAAACATAAAAGGGCCCTCTGTAGAGGAAATCTGGACTGGGTGTATTATTTACAGTAGCTCTGGACTTTATTAGTGTTCCAAAGACTCTCAGATGGACTTTCCAGTGTACAGAGGAGTTTGAAAAATGGGAATGGTGATGGTCAGGAGTAGCCGGGGACTCGGGGGCAGATCCTGAAGGGAATGGAATGGAAGGAAATGTGCGCATTGGATGGGAGTGTCCCGAACAACATAAAGATTTTTGTTCACGTCTCTCTTGTGTAGTGTTGACTGGTGTTTGGGGGGGTGGGGGCGGGTGTGGNTTTTTTCACTGTTTGGCGCTGAGCCAAGTTGCTCTCTTTCTTTTTCTTTCTCTGCCTATTAATAACAGCATGGCAGCTATGATCTGCGCTAACTTTTATGCTCTTCTCTTTTAATGGCTGCCATTGCTTTTATGCCTTTGTTTTGATGTTGTTTTCCAAAAACTGTAATAGTTTTAGTCAGAAAAAAAAAGAAGAAAAAAAAAATCATGAGCAAATCTCCAGCGGGGGCCCCTTACGAGAATTCTGCAGCGGGCGACAAAAAAAAACAGAAAGAAAGAAAAGAAAAAAAAGCAATTGTTTTCACGAGAAGCCGCAGGGGGGCTGAGTGCATTTCTGAAGTGTTTTCATTTCAAATTAGGACTGGTGTAAAGAGTGGGGGCTGAGGGAATCACAGTGAGAGCCAGAACAAAGGAGAAGTGACTATAGAAAAGATGCTTATGTCATATACGCAACTGAAATCCGCAGGACGTCTAACGCAATGGCTTCCAGATACAGTAACCTCCATGCACGACTGCATCAGATGCGCATTGGAAACACTGCATGCATCTATCAGCTAATATCCACTTAATCATCTGTTCTGCTTTCTTTGGCTATTTTCCTTTTGCCACCGCCATCACCAAAATTCCTCCTGTCAGAATGATCGTGTGGATCATATGAACATTATAGAGCACTGAAACAATAGAAGCCATACACTTCCTGTAATGTATTACAGTCTGTCAGAATGACCGTGTGGGTCATATCGCCCCCTACACTTCCTGTAGTGTATTACAGTCTGTCAGAATGACCGTGCGGGTCATATCGCCCCCTACACTTCCTGTCGTGTATTACAGTCTGTCAGAATGACCATGTGGGTCATATCGCCCCCTACACTTCCTGTAGTGTATTACAGTCTGTCAGAATGACTGTGCGGGTCATATCGCCCCCTACACTTCCTGTCGTGTATTACAGACTGTCAGAATGACCGTGTGGGTCATATCACCCCCTACACTTCCTGTAGTGTATTACAGTCTGTCAGAATGACCGTGCGGGTCATATCGCCCCCTACACTTCCTGTAGTGTATTACAGTGTGTCAGAATTACCGTGTGGGTCATATGAACATTATAGAGCACTTTTAAACCCAATTGATGCATCTAGGGCAGTATAAGTAATGGTACTGGGAATGCCACAGCAGTTAGGTGAAGCTGTTCGTGCCTTAATGTGTTTCTCTTTAACGATCAGCAGGCTGAGAGTGTTATGAACGCTGCTGGGGGTGCATGGGAACGGTGTGAGAAAAACACCTCCAGCAGACAGAAAGACAGAGAGAGAGGGAGAATGTGTGTCTGTGGTAACTAGTTTTACTGAGTACTTTTACTCAGTTACATGTGCTAAAAATCAAGCTCCACTCCTGCAAGCTGTTTGATGAGCCTCTTTTTGTGCAAGCAAGCAAACCTGGTTGCACCAGCAGTAACGGCTAGCCTATGATGGCAAGCTTGACAAGCCATCCGCTGCCCATGCTGCACTCCCACGCAAGCTGTGGGTCCCACCATCGAGCACTCCCGCACCGGCTCTGCAGTTGAACCGTGTCATGCCTTGTTCCCTAAGAAGCTTCCAAGCACAGTCCCCACTCTAGTCTGCCTCTCTAGCTGTCCGCTCTTGAGTTCCTGGACGCGTGGGGAGGTGCTATCCCACTTCTGACACCACTGTAGTGTCGGCATTGAGTGAGGTACAGGGGAGGGCCCTGAATCTGCTGCAGGAAGTGGAGGTAACGACTTTCCAGAGCCTTCACAATCCCAGTGATTCCTTTTTCTAGAGTGTGCCAACCCTCAAGACCCTCCTGGGCTTACAGAGGCTGCGCCAGCCATTAGCATGTCAGTGCAATCTTTCAAGGCTGACTTATATTTCTCCGAAGATGCAGGTAAAATTACCTGTCTCAAAATGGAAAGACGGGCTTCATAGGTAAGTGTGGCCAAGATGTAGCCCAACAACCCAACTTCTGGTTGTGTTAATCTGCAGAGCTGTGCATCAAGTAAAGAAGCATCAAATTTTACAGCTTACAGCTTTTATTGTGCACCAGCAGGACCCAAAAAGAGAAGAACAGGCCTGTACAAACTGCAGTTCTATAGGCGCACTGTGTAGTCAGTCGTTCCTGGACCTCTGGACTTTTTTATTGGTGCATCTGTGCAACATGTTCTGGTTTGAACTCGGAGATCCTTCAGTTCAATTAGAGAGGCCCTTTTATTAGTGACCTTCTCACAACGTCTTGTTTCAGACGGTTGGCTCTGGGCTCATGACTCATGTCTTTCTCTTCACTTGCGGAGCAGAACCAGCAAAGCATTCTTGTGGTTTCGGAATGAGATGCTATAGGAGGACCATACTGCGCGAGGGTGTGGATCCGTGTGGCTGTCACCTTGTTTACAGGAGGAAGTGATGTCGGCTTGTAAACTGTAATTAATAACAAACTGGACGCGTGATGCCTCCGTGTGTCATGCATGCCACGGTGAGTAAATCATGGAAGTGGAAGCGGGCTGAGTGATGATGTATCGGATCTAAACTCCTCGGAGCCCATGCGTGACACCTACTCATCCGTTCTCCTCCTAATTATTCTCGCAAAGGACCGTAGGAGCTCTGAGAAAAGCTCTGGCTCTAAGAGAGCTCCATTGTGCCGAAGCATCCCGAGTGAACAACGTCACTTCTGATTTCCAGTGGTGAGAGAGCCCGAAGGTCAAGGCCTAGAACTCTGTTTCTACAGTGAAAAGCAGCATCGGGTCCAGCCAGGAGGATTCTTGGTGTTTTTCACATGTCAGCAAACAATTTGCCAAATCCACAGCCGTTAGCGCTAAGCAGCCGGCCTCCACTTCCCAAAACCACAAGCACAGGAACATCCCAAAACTCTGACATCTCCATCCCACACACAGTCCCTCTGTTTCTACAACAGTTCCACCAAAAACACACGCTCCGCCGCCCGGCTGTGCGTTCCAGGTGTTCTGTAGAGCACTGAAACCGCGGCGTCCATGGCCAAAGGAGCAACACAAAGGAGTGGTCAGTGGTGGCCAGCGCCACACTATGGTCTTCAAAGTGGAGGTCCCGAATGGGTTCATAGAGCAATGCTGCAGAAGAACCATGCTTCCTCACCGTAACAGCTGGCTCTTGAAAGAATAATGAACAACATGTGCAACCACTTTCCTAAGGTTCCTAAAAGAACCTTGAGAAGAAGGATCCTTACTCTTCATTCCTTATAGGACATTTTAATGGATGGTTCTATTGAGAGTCGTGTGGTTCTACTGAGAGTCAGTTTAGGTTCTTTAAGCCTCTCTGATTCCTTACAGGACATTTTAAGGTGATGTTTTAAGTAGGAAACACTTCTGGCTAATTTACAGTTCATTAGCAAACATTAGCATCAAGCACTAACTAGCAGGTTAGCTGTAAAAGGTATCTGATTGTTAAGTCGGACATAAATAGCCATTTTGCGCCCCCAGACCCCCAAATCAACAATCTCAGAATCTGTAAACCTTTTCACAGTCGCTTTTGTGTTTATTCAGACACCACTGTGATTTGAAAGGGTCTAAATTCTTTCCAATCTGTTTGTTAACCCGTCTAAGTACAAACCGCTACTGATTTGGCTGAGGTTCTTGTCTTTCCAGCAGGCCGCAGCTTTGAATTCTTTGTTGTTTGAGTCCTAATGTGGCTAACGTTAGCACCCACTGGCTAAAGCCAAACTGGCCCTTTGCAGATGCCCTTGATAAGGTCAGTTGGTTTTACAGGGGGTTTCTTGCTATGAATCTACAAGTTCATGTTGATTTAGTTGATTTTATGTGGTGCCCAGCTAAAGCGACAATAGCAAGCCCTACCTCCACCTTAATTTAGATAGTTTGCCTTAGTTCCATCTTAGCTAATTAGCTAAATAGCTTGCCTTAACTCCCCCTTAGTTAGTTACATAACCTTTGCTCCACCATAGCTAGAAAGTTTGCCTTAGCTCCCCCTTACATAGATAGCTAGCCTTAGCTCTTCCTTAGCTAGATAGTTTTCTTAGGTCCCCCTTACTTAGATAGCTAGCCTTAACTCCACCTTAGCTAGACAGCTAGCCTTAGCTCCACCTTAGCTAGATAGCTTGCCTTAGCTCCCCCTTAACTAGATAGCTTGCCTTAGCTCCCCCTTAACTAGATAGCTTGCCTTAGCTCCACCTTAGCTAGATAGCTAGGCTTAGAATCCCTTTAGTTAGATAGCTTGCCTTAGCTCCCCCTTAACTAGATACTGTAGCTAGGCTTAGCTCCCCCTTAACTAGATAGCTTGCATTAACTCCACCTAGGCTAGATAGCTAGCTGTCTTCAACAACCAAATGTGGCTTCATAGCAACAAGCACCTTATAGAACCCACAGTGTGTATCAAGGGCATCTACAAATCACCAGTTTGGCTTTTACCAGCGGGTGCGTGGTTGGTGTAGCTCAGCGGGTAACACCACTACCCACCAGGGAGCCACCAGATGTGGGAGACTGGGGTTCGAATCCCGGTCTGGGTGACTATGCTGTGCTACACCAATAAGAGTCCTTGGGCAAGACTCCTAACACTACATTGGCCTACCTGTAATATGATTAACCTTGTAAGTCGCTCTGGATAAGAGCGTCAGCTAAATGCCATAAATGTAAATGTGCTAATGGCAGTTAGCTAGCTAACATTACAGCACGCTGGCATCAAACTTTTGTGTTTCTTCACTCGTGTAACATTTGACATCTCCTCTTGTCTTCCTCATCATAAGGAAAAGGCTAGGATGATAACGATACGCCGCGGCATAAAACGTGGATTAGCTGCTTTGACTGTCCTTGCTGAGAAGTTTCATCACATCATCCTAATTAATAACTGGTCATAGAAGTAAACACACGCTATGATTTTGTTGATTGCTAAACAAACAAGTGTTAGCGTGCCAGTTAGCCAAATAAACCAGGGTATTATATTCACCTCATTACATTCCTCATTACACAAGCTGCCTGCTGGACAGCAAATGTAAACAAATCACCTCATTCTGTACATGCTGGAGTTATTGTTTCTCTAACAATAAAATCACAGCGTCCAAAAGCTTCATCCCTTTATACGACTGGTGTGTGAAGTGTAGGACACGGTGTTGTTTCCAACCCAAAAGAAGATCCCGATAATCTCCCCAGTCGCTTCGTAAACCCGGAGCCGTAACGTGAGGTGACGTTAGCGGCGACTGCGCGCTGTAACCGGGAGAGCAAGGCCGAAAATAAAAGTACGTGTAGCGATTAGCGCTGATCCTTTAAGTGCAGCGGGCGAATCAGTCGGGATTATCGGTATTGTTACTGGCGCTGATGGACGGCTGTAAAACAGCACACCGGCCTGCACGCCAACCGCATTCGCACAAGCCTCTGCTGGATTGCTCAACATGTGGGCTGCCTGCTAATGGGACTTGAAGAAAGGCATCCCAACAGCGTCCTGCCCTCCAACACAGCTAATGCTAACGTATACCTGCTGCCACATACAGAGCTACGGTAGCTGTACACTCTCCTGCACCGGAACTAATCTGAATGGCTGGAAACAGATACACGTGATCCAAAAGCTCCGGAGTCACAAATGTCAAATAAAGTCTTGCTGTACTTTATCAAATTAGAACATAGGCCAAGGAACCTAGCAGAACTTTAGCCTCTAATAAAAGTCCTGTTACTTCAGTAGAGTTTCATAGACTCATTTAATCAATCCTTCATACTGTTTAATTGATTTTCTCAAACCTCTATTAGGTTAAATCCGTTATATCACTTTCATCATCCTTATTCAGTTTTAATCAATTTAATCAAAACTTCATCATTAAGTTACATCATTTTAATCTACCCCTAAAAAGGTAAATCAGGATATTCAATCCTTAATCCTGTTTGAATGATTTGTTCAAACTTCTATTAGGTTAAATCTGTTACATAATTATTTACATAACTTATTTAGGTTTTTTTTAGTTTTTTTTATTCAATTTAATCAAAACTTCATCAATTTAATCAACCCCTATAAAGGTAAACCAGGTTATTGATCCTTCACCCTGTTTAATTAATTTGTTCAATTCTTTATTAGGTTATATTTGATAATACTTTAGTCTTAGTCCCTTTATCATCAATTACACCACTTCCATCATCTTTATTTAATTTCAATTAATTTAATCAACCCTTAATACATCAGGTTAGTCCTGTTTAACCAATTTATGCGAGCCATTAATAGGTTCAAATCAGGTTATTCAATCCTTCCATCAGTTGTATCACTTTAATCAATCCATAATTAAGTAAAATCAATTCAATCAAACCATCTTTAGACTGTATCAATTTGATCAATCCTTATTCAAATAAAACCTCCATGTTTAATCAAATTATTCAATCCTTTGTTAGTTTTAATCAGTTTAATTCATATTTCATTTATTATCCTTTAATCAAGCCTTATTAAACTTAAATCGGGTCAAAGTTAAACCAATTTACTCAATTCCTCATTAAGTCAAATCGGTGTAATTAACCTTCATCCTGTTTAATCATTTTTTTCAATCCTTTATCTAATCCTGTTAGATCAGTTTAATTGATTCTTCATCTGTTGCATCACTTTAATCAACCCTTATTTAAATTCACTCATTTACACAAACCTTCATTAAGTCGCATCAATTTAATCAACCCTTATTAATGTTAAGTAAAAACCAATTTGCTCAATTCCTCATTCAGTTAATTCAGTTGAGTCGGCTTTCTTCAGGTGAAACTCAATTAAAACCTGGTTTAATCAAAACTTCCAGTTTAATCAATCCTTCATTAAGCTAAATCAAAGAGAATCGAGGAGAACTTCCTCCCACCAGGAGATCAATAACATGTTTATTTATATTTATGTTTACCTGTAAAATGACCCTCACACTGCTGAGATAAGCAGCTCTGAACTGAGTAAGACACCTTTACACCGTGCTGTACTCACCTGAGAATAACCAGAACCAGCTTCCCTCACACAGTACATATACATAATGACAATATCCTGGAATTCCCAGCGTTTTTCAATATAACCACACACACACACACACACACACAGAGAGCCCTGAGGTGCTGAGATGAAACAGCAGAGGATGATGCCCGTGCTGAGCTGGCATGATGTCACCCCCAGCGCTGGCACTCGGGTTTTAATGCCCAGCAATAAAGAGGTGAAACTCCTTGTAGTCGGGATTATTGGGCTGAGATAATGACCCGCCAGGATGCCGAAGGTTTGACTTAAACTTATAAAAGCATTGGAGCGGAAAAGTGTGAGCAGCAGCTAAACAAAGACTTCACACACACAGGCACGGAAAACAAGAGGAGGACGAACGGAACGACTGAACAGAACCACCAACACATCCTTGTTCATTTCATTCTGTCCATTTCTGGAGGACTAGAACGTTCAATTCACTGACCCTCCTCGCTTTCAGACATCCATAGAAGTACCAGGGAGGAGAGATAGAGAGAGAGAGAAGGATAGAGAAAGAGAGAGAGAAAGAGAAAGGCGAGAGAGTAAAGGAAAGAGTGAGGGAAAGAGTGAGGGAAAGAGTGAGGGAAAGAGAGAGAGAGCAATAAGCAAGGAGGAGAAAGTAAAATAAGACAGAGAGAAAGGACAGACAGCGAGAGACGGAACGTGAGACAGAAAAAAGAGAAGAAATAAGGAGAGATGAAAGAGAGAACAGAGAGAAATGTTGCAGCTGCCTATTATTTCCTTCCCTCTGTTTTACTGTCTGCTCTCTCTCACTCTCCAGGTGTCTCTACCCGGAGTACCGAGGAGCTGAAGGGAACGGAGCGGTCTGCTGAGCAGGTTACATGCTGAGCTCTGAGTGTGAGCTCGTCTGGGCTCCAGCGGAGAGGTGTTTCTCATCAGCGTCTGCTCTCAAAGAAGGAGTGAAAGAAAGAGTGCAGTAATAATCAGTGACATCATACTGGACATAAATAAGCTTCGCTTCGCTGTGAAAGTGTTTGCGGAGGTTTAGCGTTTTTGGACGCCCTGGGTTTCTGCGCTCGTAAAGAAGAGAAAGAGTGAAAGAGTGAAAGAGCGAAAGAGCAAGGGCTTTCTCCTCCTCCGTTACATCTTACAGTTAGCTCATAGTAGGCTGCCATGTTTGATGGAGTCCTGGCAGGTTGCAGCACATTGCTCGCAGGTGTTTTGCATTTTTGCACACAGTGTGTTTCATTTATGGCTTTCCCAGATATCCCTCTCTCTCTCTCTCTCTCTCTCTCTCTCTCTCTCCCTCTCTCTCTCTCCCTCTCTCTCACTGTGGAGCTTTAGAGGAGGTGGATCTGTAATATTTATGATGTGCTGAGGCGTTAGGATAGCTCAGCAGTGTGGATTATATAATAGCACCCTCTAGTGGATGATTTAACCCTGCAGTCATTCTAAGCCTTTAGGCTTTATTAGAAACACCCACCTTGTGCTTCTACTAACTGGCCACTTTATTAGAAACACCCACCTTGTGCTTCTACTAACTGGCCACTTTATTAGAAACACCTCCATTGTACTTCCACTATCTGGCCACTTTATTAGAAACACCCACCTTGTGCTTCCACTAACTGGCCACTTTATTAGAAACACCTCCATTGTATTTCCACTAACTGGCTACTTTATTAGAAACACCCACCTTGTACTTCTAGTAAGTGGTCGCTTTATTGGAAACACCCACCTTGTGCTTCCACTAACTGGCCACTTTATTGGAAACACCTCCATTGTACTTCTAGTAAGTGGCCACTTTATTGGAAACACCTACCATGTGCTTCCACTACCTTGTGCTTCCACTAACTGGCCACTTTTTTGGAAACACCCACCTTGTGCTTCCACTAACTGGCCACTTTATTGGAAACACCTACCTTGTGCCTTCACTAACTGGCCACTTGTAAACTGTGTGAACTCTTGAACAGCTGTCTGTTTGTACATCATTACACGTGCTGTCAGCTCTGCTGAGGTTAATCTAATGAACTGGGGACACTGTGTTAGGTAACCTGACACCCCTGAAGCTAACAGGAATGTAGTGGCACACATGGATGCCAGGGAAACCAAGCTCGCCAAGTTCCTCTGCTACAGTTGCTATGAGAGACATATTACTCCAGAAGGATTTCATATTAACAGATCTGATTAGACGCATGTGGTGACTGTTTATGGTGTTCTTGTCTGCAGTGCGATAAAGAGTCAGACCTCAGAGTGAATTCAGTCAGCTTGTAATGAATTTGATATTGCATTTGAGATTTTTGTCTTCTCCGTAATGCAGTATGGAGTGTGTGTGGTACGGATGCCCTCCGTGTGTGTTATGCAGTGGTGTGTATTGTATTTTGGTCATAGGGGCCGTATACTCAACTGCAGCCCAAAAAACACCTGTTTCAATGCAAATCTGTAGCCCCACAAATTTTATCTGAATCTGACTGTAGCCTGCAAAGGTTTGTCAGAATCTGACTGTTGCAGACCAAAGTTTGTCTGAATCTGACAGTAGCTGACAAAAATTGTATGAATCTGACTGTAGCCAAACAAACTTTGTCTGAAGCCGACTGTAGCCCCACAAAATCTTGTCTGACAAAATTTTGCTATAATCTAACTGTACTCTACAAAATTATGTTGTAACTATAGCCCTAAAAAATTAGGGGTAGCCAGCAATTTTTTCTCTGAACCTGACTGTAGCTGACAAAATTCTTTTTGAATCTGGCTGTACCCCAAAAAAATCTGCCTCAATCTGACTGTAACCAAACAAACATTGTCTGAATCTGATTGTAGCTGACAAAATTCTGCCTTAATCTGACTGTAATCTACAAAATTCTGTCTGACATAACTATAGCCCTAAAAAATCAGACATTGATTGTAGCTAACAAAATTCTATCTAAATTTGATGACAAAATTCTGTGTGCAGCTGATTGTAGCCCCTCAAAATCATTTCTGAATCTGACTGTAGCTGACGAAATTCTGTCTGACGTAGCTGTAGGCCTAAACAATTCCTCAGAATCAAACTGTAGCTGAATAATTTGGTCAGAATTTGACTGCAATCTTCAAAAAATTCTGCTTGAACTGACTGTAGACCTAAAGAATACCATCAGAATCTGATTGTAACCGACAGAATTCTGTCTGAACCGACTGTAGCCCTATGGAATACCATCAGAATCTGACTGTAACCGACAGAATTCTGTCTGAATTGACTGTAGCCCTACGGAATACCATCAGAATCTGACTGTAACTGACAGAATTCTGTCGGAACCGACTGTAGCCCTGAATAATACCATCAGAATCTGACTGTAACCTACAGAATTCTGTCTGAACTGACTGTAGCCTTGAATAATACCATCAGAATCTGACTGTAATGACAGAATTCTGTCTGAACTGACTGTAGCCCTGAATAATACCATCAGAATCTGACTGTAACTGACAGAATTCTGTCTGAACCGACTGTAGCCCTACAGAATACCATCAGAATCTGACTGTAACGACAGAATTCTGTCTGGACCGACTGTAGCCCTGAATAAAACCATCAGAATCTGACTGTAATCGACAGAATTCTGTCTGAACCGACTGTAGCCTGAGCAAACTCTTTTTAAAACCCGACTGTAGCCCAAACCAGTTTCAGTCCTGCCTCAACTTTAGCCCAACACGATTCTGTCCTTCTGTCCCGGTAGCCCAACAAAATTCAGTTAATGAGCTCCAGACTGAGGAACTCCACATTCTTAATATGATGGTATGAAATTCTGAAATATCTAAAAACAGACAAACAGGTCAAATTCCGACTCCATGATGGCTGCTGCTGTCTTCAGCTATGGGAGACAGCTGTGTAATGTTTCTCCGAACCGAGTTAACCGCCTCTGCTGCTGCCTCTCCAGGCGACGTCCAGTCTCAGGGTTTGTTGGGTCAACGCTGCGCTGCTCTTAAAAAGTCCATGTAGTCCCTGTAGCCCGGGGTAGCTGACAGGTTGAAGCCGTTTCCTCCAACGGTAGCATGGGCAAGAAAAACTCTCCGTTATTCCCCAGCACAGCCTCCGGGACGGCCATGACCGATGGTGCGTTTCCAGCAGGGGAGACGCGGGCGGAGAGAGGGATTCTGGCTTTTCCGTGGACGCTCTGCAGGTGGTGACGCAGGTATAAAGCCCTACACTTTGTCTTTCAGACAAGTCCATTTATTGGCTCCTTGCACACGCATGCTGAGCAACCATCTGCTCCGAGCATCTGAGTTTCACATCAGCGGCCTGAGCGTTCCTGACAGGAAATCAATAGTGAGCAGAGATGGGCTTTTTGACAGGCGGTAAACGATATTATTGTTTATTGAACGAGCAAACCTGAGTGTGCAGGGGGCCAGCATGCATAATATATGTCTGACCTGTTGTTGGACACATGCGCTCGAGTTTGGATTGGAGTATTTGGTCTCTCCGTATGGACAAGAACGGTACGCCAATGCTGAAAGGCTGGCTGAAAATCTCCATATTCCCACATTTAAATGGGATGTAGAAGGGTTCCGAAATGCAAATAGGGTCATTATTCACTTGGAAAGAGAACATGAAAGCAAACAGAGAGATGCTATATGAATATTCTTAATTATTATAACTGCTCTGATTTATGGAACCACTCAGAATGTTGGATTCCTCTTCTCCAATAATAGTGAAGGCTTCAAATCTGTGATGCACCTTATATATACATATATATGGGATTATCCAATAACCAACACATTTCAGCAAACCTGCACTATCAATTTTCAATTTCTCAACCAGCTTCATGACTGAAAACACCAACACATGACCACTCCACACTTTTGTTGTAGATCTAAGATCACCAGCTGTAACATAAACAGAATAAACAGAGAGACGTTCTGTGATGTAAGCGGGTTCTAGATTATTCACCTGCCAGTGCAGCTTCTTAGAACAGGTGTAATATGAGCTCTGTTTAGTGTTTGTTAGGATCTGTGCTGCTGCATTCCAAATTGAGTTGTAGAGGATGGACTGACCATTACAGTGATCAACTCTCCAGTAAGAAGACCATTACAGTGATCAACTCTGCTGTAAAAGGACGTATTAGGCGTATCATGTATTACAGCAGCATGGCTCTGCAGTAAAAGAGTCTGCATGCTGAACTGACCTGCCTGCAGTCCAGACCGTCCAGTAACCCACTGGAAAAATCTGGAGCGTTATGGAAGGAGAAACAGGATGAAGAAGACTCTGGATAGTGTGAAGCAGCTGGAATCTGATATTAAGCAAGGATGGAAACATAGAACTTCTGCAACCGTCTCCTCAGTTCCCAAATGCCTACAGAGTGCTGTTAATAGAAGAGCTGATCACAGAGTTGAACATCACCCTGCACCATCTTTACTGAAACGTGCTGCTGCTTCCGATTCAGAAAGGGTTGTGATATCTTCTATTTGTACTATTTTCAATTTTCAGCTACACGATTTGTACATCACTGCATTCTGTCAGCGTCCCAGCTTCTTTGGAAACAGTTTTGTCCACTGGGGGTTAAAGTGAAAAAAGCTTTTGGCTAGTACTGTGTAAACACGTAAAGCGTTGAATGTGGTCAGGTCTCGGAGAGGCAGTCGTGCTGCAGATGCCTGCCTGTAAAACACTTTACAAGGAATACATTACCCCTCGCTTTAATTTGAAGTTTGCACCTGTTCATTAATGGCTTCTTCTTCTTCTCCTTTTTCCCTCCCTGCCTCGTTCTCCCTGGCAGCCAAGAGGCCTCCCGCCGTTTTAACACCTTCTGTGGGTCTTCTGGAGGCCCAGGTGTGATGCCTCTGCCAGCCTTGCCCAAATATCCACAGGGAAGATGAGGAGGTGCCAACATGGCATGGTGGAGCCAAGATTTGCGATCAATGTGCCCACAGTGTAGCTGGTCAGGATGTATGTCTACAATGGTCAGTAAAAGAAGCTCCATGCTGCCTTGTTGTTGGACACACTGCGATAGTTTCACATCGCTATGGAAAGGCCTATTATACCACATTACAAATGTTTGTTTGTCTCTGGTTCCCGTGTGTTCTAAGTGTGTTCTCATAACTCCTTAGGTGTCCAGAGAATGGCTACTGGTCCCCATAAACTTTGCTTTTGTGGTAAGGATAATGATGTTCCAAAAGTTCTCCAGAACATCTGTGATACGTTCAGTGGTGAGTAGACTCCTGGATCTGTGAGAACTCTCCAGAACTTTATAGAACTGTCCGGAATGTTCTAGCTGAGCCAGTTCATCAAGACCAGAGTGAAGAAGTACTCCATGAAAGCATCTGCCTACGAAGCATACTTCGGCATGCCTGTCAGGGGGCAAGACAAACCGTGGGCACTTCATTTCAGGTGTGAGCACTGCAGGAGAACTCTTGAAGGTGAGGTGGAAGATTGCTGCTCACTTAAAGGGCAGGGTTTTGTTCTGTAGAGTTTTGAGGATTCATTGAAGTTTAAAAGCTGTTATTAAGAAATCTGTCCTAGCAGAATACACTCATCATCAAAGGAATAGCTGCACACTCTCAGTATGGCATCAGGCCGCCGTGTTTGCTAACCCAACATGACAGACGTCTCGGCATGGAGTTGTAGAGGCTCCTAATGGAGTCCTGTGATAATCCATCCCATGCAGCTTGAATATTTCCACACAGTTCCTGCAGATGGTGCGGTAGGGGTGGAGGTGGAGTGACACCAGGCCTTCTGGACGTGTGTTGCGTGACAACAAACCGTTCATCTTGGTGCTGACCACGGTGCCTCCACACACGGATTCGTTGGTCATCTCCACCAAGACTAAAGCGGGACCCGTCACTGAAGATCACCCGCTGCCATTCTGAGTCACTCCATGACAGTCTGGCACGACACCATTGCAGTCTTTGGTGACGTTGACGTGGTGTTAAGGTCAGTCGTCGTAACGGTCAGCGTGCATGTAGTCCTGCGTGGTGCAGCCGTCTGCCAATGGTGCTGCACTAACAGGATGTTCATGGAGGGCATCACTGCTCGCTGGATGTCTGTAATCGTGGCTACTGGGTCAGTCAGGTACAGCGATAAGGACAGTCCTTGCTACGCCACATGTGCGACAGAGTGTGAAACTTGAATCATTCGGATGTTTTACAATGTCAAACCTACACACCAAGTTTCATTCCTGTAGGCTGATTCCTTCTGGGTGCAGCCATGTAGTGTTATTGATTAGTTTCAAAGGCCACTGAAGAGTGAGGAATGTTCCTGCTCATACTTGCGTATACTGTATATATCAATATCAACACGACAGCGCTGAAAAATCCTGTTACTAAAGGAGAAAAGAGAAACTGAACAGCAAAAATAGCCGTTTTTCTGGCTCGGCATTAAAGGCTGTGAAGTAGCCCGGCTGTCAGGCAGAGGTGTGTGTGCGAGATTCGGGGCTAATAATAGTCGATTACGGTGGAAAATTCGCCCTCACTGCAGTTGTTTAACAAGAGGCATTTTTCGCCCCCTGCACCTGTTTTGCTAAAAACATAAACAATGCGTTTTCCATTAGACGGGCCTTTTTTTACGAGGCTGAATCACGGCCGGCTCTCAAAGCGCCGCTGCTAATACCTTCCTTCACTCTCCAAGCATTTACTGCCAGCAGCTGGGCCGCGATCATGTGATCCTTATCTCAGCGCCTCTGAAGAATGACAGAAACTCTGACAGCCAAAAGCTCCAGGATAGCCGCGGATTTAGGCCCTAGGAGCTGGCAGGGAAGAGGGAATTATACACTGCTGCCTTTATTACCTTCTAGTATCTCTGACCTCATAAGCACTACAAACAGGCTAAATCTCTTGCCATGTCCTATCATGGATGAGAAAGCGTCCAGGCAATGTTTCAACACTCTCTATGTCTAAAACCACCCTCGGAAATCGGCTGCACACTGCACTAGCTCTCTGATACACCTTATCGGGGCTGAAATAGAATTTTAGAATTTAGAACCATTTTTTGGAGGAATTCAACTTCCGCATTTAACCCATCCGTGAAGTGTAACACCCACATACACGCTAAGGAACACACGCACTAGGGGGCAGTGAGCACACTTGCCCGGAGCGGTGGATGGTGCTCAGGGAGCAGTTGACAGTTAGGTGTCTTGCTCAAGGGCACTTCTGTCAGGTCCTTTTGGTTCAGGGAATCGAGCCGGCGACCTTCTGATCACAAGGCTGGGAAACCTCCAGCCCCACAAACAGTTTAGAACAGTAGAAATAGTTTTACCAGGGAAGTGCAGTGTTGTAATATGAGCGCTTGCCAACGAGAACTGTAATATTAATCTATGAATTTGCATTAATTTGTCCGAAATGTCAGCAGTTAAGTAATCCCTCCATAGCAAATTAGCTTCTATAATTCCTGGAGCTTGTCACACTTCTGTCCAGCCCATCAGGGGTTAACAACCCTACGGACTCCATGTCCCAGGATCCACCTTGCGATCACATGACAGTACGCTCCCAACCGGCAGCCAATAGCAGATCGGCCTCGCCTGAGTTCTGATTGGGACACCTGTGACACTTCCTATTTATACCGTGTTGTTGGTGACTCTCATTGCGAAGTATCGTTTCTGTCCGCAGTTCGTACTAAGCCTTTTGTATTTCGTGTTTTGTCTTCCTGTTACCGTTTTTCCTGGTTGTATTTTGACGTTGATTTTTTGCCTTTGCCTGTATTGCTCCGTTTGCCGTGTTTCTGACCCTTCGCCTGTTTTTTGGTATCTGCTCTTTGTATTTTCCTACCTCTACTATCACATTTCTTTAAGCCTTATCTGCTCGCGTCCTGCTTCTATCGGACCCTGACAGAGCTCCTTTGGTCCCGTTCATGTTCACCACATGCTAATGTAATAACAAAACCTGGTAACAGACAAAGCTAAGCTAACCACTAAAATGAAGATGGGCTTCCCTAATCCTCCCCTAATGGAGTTCCCTAATCCTCCAGTTCAATACAGGACAACAACGATACAGGACCTAGGACTTGGAAAATGAAATATTAGTTTCCGGACTTGTTGGGCCGTGTTTGGTAAGTCTACTAGCCTAATGCTGTTCTATCTGGAAGTGTTTGTTAATTGTTTGTTTTGATGTTTCATTTGAATTGAATTTTGACCCTCCAGACTATGATGCGTTGAGCTAGGCTATCTAGGCTAATTGTAGGGACATTAAACAGATAATTTACTCTACATGAATCAGCCAATCAAATCACTGGTTAAATGATGTTAGCAGACCATTTCTAGTCAAATGATCCAATTTTTTAATGAAGGGAATAGTTCTGAAACTGTAATCTGCCACATCAACGTTGAACTTATGGTGCACTTAGCCATTGTGCAATAGTGCTGTTTGATTGTATTTGATTCCATTTGTGTTTCTGTAAGTCAGCTTTCACTGCAAGTGTTGGGAAAGATAAAGGGGAATTTCTAAGGACCAAATAGCTTGAGATCCAATTGATAAACACTGCTGCCCTCTATAAAAGTAATTGCACAGAATAGCAGACCAGTTGACTTATTTTAAATTTACTGCTCAGCGATGATGGTTTAAGCTTAATGTCGACTAGCCAATGATCACATGTTCATGATCATGTTCAACAACCCGGACGCCCCAGAGAAGACGACATGTAAGGAGCCTGGTCTTTTCAAGGTCTGTATCTCCAGCTTTCCAAAGGCGGGCAATGCTTTATTGACCTGGGGACTTTGGCTAAGCTCTATCACTTCTCCACTGATCTGAGTTTCAAAGATCAGATACTGAGCGTGGTTGTCCTCAGTTTCCTGAAGACTACAATGAACAGGCATGTGTGGTTGGAGAGGGAGCATTAGCCCTATAATCCTGTAGAGCTTAAATTTGGGTACTCTTAAGGCCAGCTTATGGTTCTGCGTTGAATGTGCGCCATAAGGACATCGTAAGCATGTCGATCTGATGCTGTAGCCTGTCGCACAGCTCCTCAGAAATGTAACTACATGTTGTGGTTACTCAGACTGCAGCAGTTGTGATTGGTCCACTTGTTCAGCCTTCGCCGCCATTTGTAAATTCAGTTGGACGAACCACAGACAGTACGAACATGGAAAACAGTCAAAGAAATTGCTGTTCAACAGCTTTTAGCTATAACTCCAACATAATCCACTCAGTTTTAGCCATCATCGTTTGTGGAAGGCAAAGGAAGTCAACACAGTGGCACAGAAACCCCATTGCCCACTAGTGTTTTGGTGGTGTAATTGCGAAGCGACACAGACTCACCAACAAACCAAGCAGGCCAAATAAATGGTGTAGGTCACTTGCGCAAGCTACGATGTAGACTCAAGCATAAATCGACCTTTATTTCTGCTGAGGTGTAGCATTTCTCTGGCTCACCTGACCTCCACCACAGGTGGAGACCTTCTCAGGAAGGATTAAGGTGCGTATCATTTTCCAAGATTCCGGGGTCAGTAATTCGGGTTCCTTGACAACTTGATTGAAAGTAATTCAGGGTTTGTCGTGATCTACTAACCTGTGGAGTTTGGCTTCATCACAGAGTCCAATTTTTGAAGCAAAGCATTCCCTTCTCCTGTGGTTTGATTCGTCAGCAATTCACTGGCACTGACCGACTTGACGTTCATCACAAACTCTGGAAAACGCCTACTCCAAAGGTGTTACTGCGGCCATTAGATGTTACAGCATTCACAGTTTTTTTCATAGCTCATGATGAACCAATTAAATAGTTTGATTTCCACATTTGTTTATCATTCTAATGAGAAGATAAACAAAACATGTCAGTTACTGCAGTTTGGAATGACTTGTTTGTCCATACATCCAACAACTATGTATACACATGCCTCCATAAAACATGAAATGATGAGCATTCTCACTCTCCAGAGTTTGTGCCTAAGTACAATCTGAACCTGTTTGGCGCCAAAAGTGCCAGTTTATATACCAGGTTAATAAGACGCTGTTCATATAGCTATAAAAGCCACAGCTGGCGAATACAAACAAACAAAAATTCAGCCAGACGTCTTACCAACAGTCGCTGGGCTCAGTAAACATATTAACTTCTCCCTTATGCAGCACATGCAGGCCTCACTTTAACGCCTAAAGACGGCGTTTTTATGTTCGGTGCTATGCTGACGCATTTTCTGTCCGAAAGAAAGTACACTGTGTCTAATTGTTCTTGCTTTGTTCATGTCAGACAGATGCACAAACATCTGCCCACCAAATGAGGAGCTGTCTCGTTTACAGAATGGCGCTAAATCATGAAGCGGCTCTAATCCAGACACGGAGAAAGCTCGGATTTTCTCATTTCAGCCTGCGCGGCTCCAGATCTGCATATGTTTTTCCATTACAAATATAGTCACCATTACAGATGCCATATTCGTTTTTAAAGAACGTGACATTAGTCTGATTCTGTCTTCCACGTTTTACTCGGAAAGGCAACAAAGGAGACGTTAAGGGCCTAAAAGACTATTTTTGTTCATAATGGAGTATCGTATAACAACACTGGGAAGGAAAACAGACATCTCCGGCCAGATGAGTGCTATTTCTCTGTTTCCAGAACAGGCCAGTTTTGGCCACCGTGCCCTGGACCTTCCCTGCCGCTTTCCCCTTCGAGTATCGCGTATATCCATTCGGGCTTGTGCATTCCCCAGCGGTGCCTGCGCTAATTTATGAGCCTGTAAAGGTCCGCGGAGCCTCCAGTACAGCTTTGATAAATTCATCATGATAATGGCTCGTAAAGGCAGTCAAACCCCCTAGGAGATTTTCAGCACTTTGTTTACGAGGACCTGTTGCAAAAGACCCGAGGTGGTGGTAGAGGACGGCTGTCAAACAGGTGTTGGTGGAACAGGTAATGAGTTTCAAACCTGGCGTTTGACTGCCAGTGAAGCTCCTCTTTTTCTTTCCAAAGAGACGCAAGTGCCATATTTCAGAAATATATTCAGGCTTTTGGCCCCGTATCATCTCATCACCATGTTCTTCACCATGTTCAGGAACGTTTTGCAATCAGACCCTTTACGAAAGTAACAGAATACATAATCAGTAATACATGAAACAACACACGACTTACACACACAATCTGTACTTCCCACAGCTAGCAGTGGGATTCCCCAGACCACAGTATGGAGTCACTTAGCTAGTCTGGACCATACTGTGGGGAAGATCTCACACCGCAAGTATGGTGCTTCACACAAGCGGTTGGCCTGGGTTGTGACTGCATCATAGCTGCAATGCGGTGTCACCCAAAAGGGCGCCCTATGTGGCCACATGGCTACAATGTTGAGTCGGTTAGGCAGCCAGCCCAAAAGCTTTGTAGCTCTGGTGTTACTCTCCTCATGGTTGCAGCTGAACACCACTGGTCCGGGCAGCACCACAGTTGCAACAGAGCTTCAAACAGCCGCCTGGTCTAAGCACCAGCACAGCTGCAATGGAGCTTCAAACAGCCACCCGGTCCAGAGTCCCCTGTGCCCAAAATGTGCCCAAAACAGCATGTGATACCTCCACGCTATTGATTACTGAACACCTTAACATAGTTTGAGACAAGTCTGATGATTTATGCATCATGCTAACTGATGGTTATCTTCAGTGTTGTAACTCA
>CM067478.1:40192599-40203165 GCA_034552555.1 Semaprochilodus insignis
AGTTTACAGCTACAGTGTTATGTTTACATTATATGTTACAGTGTGCAATAATATTATCACCTGGAAACATAGCAATATTTTTCTACACAAAGTGCGATATTTCTGTAAGTGCAATGTATAATTTCGTATTTGTTACTTCCCCCCTTCTATACTTATACTTATGTCTCGTCTGCGCTATGTTACTAGTATGTCTCGTGTGTTTGCACTATGTTTACATTTGCACATCGGAGTTTGGAGAAACGCAATCTCGTTCAGCTATGCACTCCTGCTGTAAAGTCTGAATGACAAAGTTCACTTTGACTTAAAGAATCATTGAGAAAGATTAAATTTCATATGCTTTTGTTGACACCAGAGAGTTAACATGTACAGGCAATTTTTTATTTAGACTCTAAATACTCTTCATTGGAACATTTTCTGGCCAGAACGTCCCACAGTAGATGAGGATTGTTTACTGCCTCATACAACCCCAAGTTAGAAAATGTTGGGACAGTACAGAGAATGCAGTGTTTCTACATTCACTTTGACTTTTATTTGATTGCAGACAGTATAAACCAAAGACTGATCATCTTTTGTCATGAAATACGTCCATTCCTGCACTCTGGGCTTGTAACACATTCCAAAAAAAGTTGGAAGGGGGGCAATTTACAATCAGCCGAAGACACATGATCTCCGATCCCTCGGACGGCACTGCTTCAAGAACCGTCATGTATCAATAGCTGATAGAACCACATGGGCAAGGAATCAAAGTTTTGTCAAGCGCTACAACACGGAGTTACATTCACAAATGCCGCTTAAAACTTTACTGTGCAAAACAGAAGCCTTACGTTACCCATGTCCAGAAGCGCCGTCAACTTCTCTGGGCTCTGAGGCATCTGGGATGGACCATCACACAGCGGAAACCTGTACAGTGGTCAGATGAATCAGTATTCCAAATTTCTTTTCTGAAGGAAATGGACGCTGTGTGCTCCGGACTTGAGATGAAAAGTCTGGCCTGTCTTCAGTCTTGACCGTCCTCAGTAGAGAATGTGTGGAGACGACCCCGTACCGCTGCACAACTCAAGACGTGTTTGCAGGTAGAATGGGACAAAATAACACCTGAAATATTTCGTCGCTCATTCGTCATCAGTGCCTAAATGTCTTTTAAGTGTCGTGAGGAGGAACGGCTACATTACAGTGGTATATGCTGTACTGTGCCAACTCCACTTGGAATGTGTTCCAGGCCTGGAATGCAGGAATAGATGTATTCATACTGTAATCTGTAGGATTTGATTCAGACATAAACTACAATGTAAGAAAATGTAATTAGCATTTTCCATACTGTCCCAACCTCTTCTGTTTCAGGCTTGTAAATAGCCAAGCCAGTTTTCCCATTGGTTAGGACTTCAGGAGCTGGACGGAAGGCCTTACTTCAACTTCCAACAGGATTACTGACAGCGGAATCAATCAACCAACCTGTTTTGATTTTCAATTGGAAGAACCAATTTTATAAGACAAAAAACATCATTCTAGGCCTGCTGGAACTCTCTTTTACAATGCCCCAATCCTGAAAACACTGCGGTGACCAACTGGTGTTAGTCGCTAAGCTAAACCATAAGACAATAAGCACAAAATAGAAACAGTCCTAAATAACAGGGTGGAAAAAGATGTAGAAATGTCCCATGGCTGCAAAGTAGTACTGGCTGAATTGGGCGATGCGGTGCAGCATATGCAACCGTTTCAGCAGTGCAAGCTGAAGGAAACAATTGGATGCAGCAGTTACTGAAGTGCAATTCACTTATATGACATAATCCGGCTCCTAACAGCGGACCGGGCCGGCTCCGGTTGAGGATGTTTTTTCAAATGCACGGTCGTGGCCCCCGTGGGGCGGATGACGAAGCCCGAAAGCGTCTGCGCTTGTAATTTTCTCTGTTGCAGTAATCGTCTCCGTAGCCACATACGGCCTGCATTAATCAAAGCCCTGAGCTAGCAGAACGCATCAGCCTCAGATTTCTTTCATTTGTTTGGCGCTATGTTTAGCAACCGTAGCAAACAGTAATGCTCGCAGATGCTTACTGTGAGAACTTTGACCCATTACCGAATTTCCAGAAGACTCTCCAGTCTAGTCGTGTTAGTGGTGAGCACGCTGCAGGACCATATGTGCAGTCGGATAGTTTGGGATAGCGCCCCTCTCTTGTCTTTACATTAAAGCCATATCAAGACAAATAAACATGATCCAGGCCAGTGGAAACTGACCTGAGGCAGGGCTTTCCTTAACATCATTTGGCGGGCTGCGTCAGGAGGCTTCCTGAGAAGAGGTTTGAGTGTTGTAAAAGCTGTTGTAGGGTCTTTTAGCCTTATTATTGTGGTTCTGCTGCATGATAGTAGTAGTAATAATGTATCTACACCGCAGAATTTGGCTCATTTAGGTTTATGACATAATTAAATAATAAATAACTTTCATTTTGCACTTGCAGTGTTTATTTTTGATGTAAAAAAAGACAAAAATGATAAAAATACAGATTCCTTTCTGCAAAAAACGCCATTTCAGTACCGAGGGACTGTGATACTATATGGTGCCCTTGTTAAGCTCTTATTAAGCCTTATCAAGCCAGTGGCTGCTAATTACTGGCTACTCATTAAAGCCATTAATTTATTAAGCACATCCTTAAAATAGGCAGATACAGGCAAAAGAAATGCACATGGCAAAATCTGTAACACCAGTGGGTGACATACCAGTCAGTGTTTATGTGTTAGTGTGTGTTGTGCTGGCGTGAGTGGATCATACACAGTAGTCCTGCTGGACACCTCAGCGTCCTGTGGGCAGCATCCTGTGGGCAGCGTCCTGTAGGCAGCATCTTGTGACCACTGATGAAGAGCTAGAGGAGGACCAACGCTGCACTGTGCAGCAGCAGATGAGCTATCGTCTCTGACTGTACATCTACAAGGTGGACCAGCAAGGTGTCTAATAGACTTGAGAACCACATGACATCAAATTTCATGAGGTCTTTGGATCTTCTACTGTGTTCATGTTCACCTGAGCACTGTCAAGTTCATGTGGAGAGATTTCTGAACACAGAGAATGGTCAAATGGATGTTAACACCTTCTTGGAAGTCTTCGCTTCAGAACAGAGGCTGTGTTTTTAATTAGGGCTCTGGAAAATGTTCCATTCACTAGCTATGTATATAAGGTTCTAATAAAGCCTGATAAGGTTTATAAGGACGTAATAAAGGACACTTAAACATCACAGTATAACAAATTCATTGTTTGTAAACAATTGTAGACTCACTCCCAGTTAAAATGGAAGTAGTTTATATACCACTATTTACAATACATACAGTCATAACAGGTAAAACATCGTCAGTAACAGTCAAATTACATTGTGTTTGAGGCTGTAGTGTCAAATATTCCAGAGTATGTAAATGGATTTACCTCAGTTTTTCCCGTTTTCCAGCTTTCTAAAGCAGGTAGAGCTGCTGTATTAGCTCCACTGAGGATCCTCTGTGTTTGCTAGCATTAGCAGCTGAAGCTAATCCCAGTTTAGTGAATCCTTTACTCTCCAGATGAAGATGAAGTTCCACTAGCACTATCATACTCCAATAAGAGCTCCAGAGTGTAAACTAGGACGGTGTTCTGATCCATATGGTTAGAGTTATTAATCTGTAGAGAGCATTACTACATCAGGAGACCAGCTAGGAGAAGCTAACGCTATTAGCGTTTATGCTAGCGGCCACAAAACGAGTGTTTCTGTCCTTATTAACACTCGACAGAGAAAAATTAAAGCTGTGTTTGATTCTCCACACGGTTCTGTGTAAATGTAGACGTGTGTGTGAGAGAGAGTGTGTGTAGGGTAGAACAGTATGTCAGTTCTTTGCAGCCAATAAGCTAAACAGCACGTTAGCTAGCTAGCTTATTAGCTTAGTTAGCTGCTTTAGAGTGACATAAAAAGACCAGTAAAGTGTTTAATCATAGTGATTATAATGGTTCCGTCACTTGAGCAGGTGGACCATTCACATTAGAACTGTAAGCTCAGTTGGTTCCTGTTTGGGTTCTTGTTTTTGCAGTGTGTATGTGGATAAACATCTTTATACAGTGAATATTTCTACATTACACTGTGCAGGTACAGGTGTGTCTGGTGTAAATTTATGATTATATGAAATATTAACCACCATAAGTTGGGAAGTTGATCTGGGAAGGTTTGTTTCCACTATCCTGGTCAAATAACTCTCGTGATTGGTACAAAATCCTGTTGTATCCGTGCAGCGCTGCCTGTGTTATCCACCTGGACATAAGTTCCTTGCTCCTGTGATTTAACATAACATGACATAACTGTAAACAGGTATACAGTATACATTTACAGTGCCCTTTCGTCACTGTCTGCGTGTTAAGGTTCAGAGACGGCGCTATTTAACCTGTTTAGTACTACGTAACTCCTGCAGGGCCTGTGTTGAGCCTGCGGTGGTGCAGCTTGTTTCAGTGCAGTAATAAATTCAGGCTGTGGTCAGGGTCACCCCGGCCTCCTGGGAGAGGTTATTGCCTTGTAAAGCGTGTTAACATGTATGTTAATGCTCACGCTATACCTCAGAGCACTATATTAAGTCCCAAATGTCCTGCTCCATTACAAGGCTGAGGGAAGTCAGCCTCCAGTTCATAACGGGAATGGCAGGAGCTACACTACGCTGGAGGAATGACAGTGTTTGGTGCTTTCGCTAGTACTGTTAAAGTTCTGGACAATCAGTGGAGGTCCTGTACTGAAATACACGTTTATGACCTGCAGGTGGGTGGTCAGCCTATAGAGGTGACCACAGACATTAGTGGGGTACGGAATCCTGTGGATGTTGAGGGGTCGAGCATGAAAGCGGTATTGAGTGGTAACTGTACATACTCAAAGTCCTCCATATCATGTTCCCTGATTTGATGATCGCACAGAAGGAACATGTGTAAGCAAACTAAATAAAACAAGCTTCGGTGTAAATAAGCTCCGCCCTCATACTACGTAGTTAGCTATGCTAGTTGCTTGGAGCTAATGCTAGTAGCTAACGTTACCCATACTAGCTACTGGCTTTCCATCTGGACATCAACACACAGTAGATTAAAGTTGTTCCTCACTATGGAGCTCTCAGTTTAAGATGATCTGCTTCAACCGCCAAACACGGATACAATCACACAGCATGGCTACTACTTACAGGCTGCTGTTGGGGTTGTGGTGCTAATAAAGGTGGAGCTGCTCCTCTCTTCAGTCTCTTCAAGGTCAAACATATTGTCCAAGAGTTTGGGAGACTGCAAGATTAAAATTTTCCGGGATCCTGTTAAAGATGTGGGAGCTGAAGTTCCTGTTCTCCAGCTTGTTTGGCGAATTTTCTGATCCACCTTAAATGGGGCTGCTGGACATTCTGGTACCTGGACAAGCTGCAGCATTTAAGGTGGAACGGGACACTGGATTAAGAAGCTGGTGAATAGGAAACAACATCAGCCTGGTTTGAAGATCAGCATCAGCGATGTACCGCTGACAGTTGGGATCCTTGGGGAGGGAATATCCTATAATAGCCTGGAACGTTAGATTTCTCCACATAGTCCACCATTTTGGTTGCTCTTGTTCCGTTGCAATGCCTGCTGGTCTAGAACATGGGCTGGTGTATGTGCATTTTGGGGGTGTAAATATTACTGAGACAAGACTGTTACTGGAAATACAGATTGAATGGAATATTTATGGTATATTTATAATTAGGTGATTGTGTATAAATACTGTATTTAAATGACAGTAAGAAGGTTAAAGTACAAACTCCGCCTGCAGCCAGCCCGTCTTGTATAGCCTGAATCTGAAACTGTCACAGCAGCAATTAAATCAAATCACGACACAAATCTGTCACACGCTACGTATTTATTTCATCGGCCTCTGCAGCTCGATGTTGGGTAACCCAATAACCAGTCTAGCAACACACCCATCCTGAAGCAGTCTAATCAGGATGGTATTAATAAGGTATATAAACAGTGTAATGTATGGGGTGGGGATTTGACTTCAACCAAACAGAAAGCAGATCTGGAGAATATGGAAAGGCCAGATGGTTTGAATAAGTGTGTGGTACTGAAAGCATAATAAACTTAGAGTACAAAGTCTTCAGGAACTGTATGGACCAGGATCAGGAGCTAAGGCTGCAGTCAGAGGCCTGCAGGGCTGCTTTTCCCTGTTACATCATTGGCACAGTTGGCACTGATTCCCGAAGATAGTGTCTTAAAGATACCTCAGGTATGTTGCCGTGAGCTACCGTCATAAAAATAATACCTTGGCCAGTAAAATGATCTTAAACCTAGACTCTAAATGATCAAGGCCTGGTTGATATTTCTTAGAATTCTCATTTTGAGATTGTTGTAGTCAATAGAGCTGTGCACCCCGATCTAAAGGTTCTAGGAAGAACCCTTTGATAGGTGTAATAGCATTATGTGAATACTCGTCAAACCTTTATTAGGTTCTTCAAGCTTCTTTAGGGAGCTGAAGTTTTTCTTTCTAAGGCTTTGCTCTGGAGAACCCTTCCATTGGTGGTACTTCTTTACCCACGATGTTCCTGACAACCCACTGGGGGCTGCCATGACACCCAGCTGTGTCTGTTTACCGGTCTACTGTTTCCGTTCCAAAACTGAACTTTGAGTCAAACACCAGCAGATTTGCAGACACTGTCCGAGCCCTGCATGATATGCATTCCATCCAAACCCAAAGACGAAGGGAAGGAAGCATGGCAGAGCAGCTTTGTAACAGGAATGATCCCTCGACCCAGCTAGAAATGATTTGTTCTAGAAACGTTCTGAGAATATGGAATGCACTGTTCCATTAATGTTTTCCGTGGGAAGTTTTCTTTTGGTTCCCAGTATGTTCTTGGTAAAGGTAGGAGAAGGTTCTCAAACATCCTCAAATCATCCTCAAAACCTCCTCGGAACGCTGCAGTTAGAATTTTATGTCATAGTTAACATTTAACCTTATAGAAACATTAAACATTATAACTTTAAACATCTTTAAAATATTTTTGTTCTTCACAGTANCCTCAAAACCTCCTCGGAACGCTGCAGTTAGAATTTTATGTCATAGTTAACATTTAACCTTATAGAAACATTAAACATTATAACTTTAAACATCTTTAAAATATTTTTGTTCTTCACAGTACCTGCTGGTCTAGAACAAGGGCTGGTGCATGTACATTTTGGGGGTCTGAATATTAATGAGACAAGATACTGTAAATACGGATGGAATGGAATCTTTATGGAATTAGGTAATTGAAGGTTAAAATACAAACCCCGCCCACAGCCTCGAGTCCTGTTCAGCCTTTGAGTTTTTTTAATTTTGAATTTTGTACCCCAGATTGTCTCACTGTATTGGCAGATCATTTGTCCTGTTTCAAGCTAATTACTGAAATCACTTACAGCAGTCTGAAAATGAGGATCTCAAGATATTTCAACTTAGATATAAGATCATCTTACTGGCTAAGACATCATTAGAAGCAGTGCGGATGAACTACAGTCCTCGCTATGGACCTCAACCCCCCTGAAACAAAACTACATAGACCATTGTGCGTTCCATGTTGGTCTATGCTGGTTAATGCTGGTCTGGGGGTTTAGCTGGTCACCCTATATGGTCATGCTGAACCATAGAAGCCCAGAAGCATGTGCTGTTTCACTCTGAGGTAGAACCAGTCAGTTGAGGGAAACCTCAGGTAATGTTGAGGGATGGTGGAGTGGCGGAGGTTGTGGGTTGCTGGGTGCAGTGCAGGGGAGCTGGGGCTCCATACAGTTGCTGACCTGTGGACGGCGGAGATACGTTCAGATATTTTCTGTTTGCTGTATGTCCTTTGGTCTAAACAGGTATTCTCTTTCCCAGCTAGCAGAGAACGTTCCCAGAACTTTGGCTAACGTTCCCTACAAGTTCTAACAAAGTTTTAAGGAAAATGTTTTAGTCTAATGATGTTTAATGTGTTCAGATGATGTTCCTATAAGGTTAGATGTTAATTAAGACATAACGTTCTAACTGAAACGTTCCGAGGATGTTTTGAGGATGTTGTCGGGGCCACAGTTTATGTTACATGATAACAGAAAAAGAATGTTTGTGGCTATTACTGAGACCTGAGATGACAGAATGTTTCTAGAGAACGTTCTCCTACCTGTAGGAAGAACATTCTGGGAACCAAAAGAAATCTTCCCCCGGAAAACATTAATGGAACATTGCATTCCATATTCTCAGAACGTTTCTAGAACAAATCATTTCTAACTGGGTCGAGGGATCATTCCTGTTTTAAAGCTGCTCTACCATGTTTCCTTCCCTTCATCTTTGGGATCGGATGGAATGCATAGCACGCAGGGCACAGACAGTGTCTGCGAATCTGCTGGTGTTCGACTCAAAGTTCAGTTTTGGAATGGAAACAGTAGACCGGTAAACAGACACAGCTGGGTGTCATGGCAGCCCCCAATGGGTTTTCAGGAACATTGTGGATAAAGAAGGACCACAAAGGGAAGGGTTCTCCAGAGCTACGCCTTAGAAAGAAACACTGTGGTTCCTTAAAGAAGCTTAAAGAACCTTTGGGGAGTATTCACATAATGTTATCACACCTATCACAGGGTTCTTCCTAGAACCTTTAGATCAGGGGTGAACAACTCCAACACAGTGTCCAACACAGTCCAGTGATAGAGCTGCTCAGACACACCTGTATACACTCATATCTTAATTACCAGGCTTAGTGAGTCTGTTTGGGTGCGGAAACCTCCAAGCTGTGCGGGACCGGAATTGTGCACCCCTGCTTTAGGTAACGTGGAGGTTCTTTAAACATTCTTCACCCTCACGAATCTCTCTTTCAAATATGACAGCCTAAAGGAACGTCCTTTCAAAGGTCATTAGAGAACCAGTGGTACTTCTTCCATGGACCTGTTTTTGAAATCTGGACCTTGAATCCCGTTTACAGTCCTGGAGTTTGTTCTCACTGGACGTTAAGGGAACAGTTAATGTAATTGATTGGCCAAGAAGTGTCAGACCTACCAAGGATTACAAAGTCCAGGGTTGGAAACTGGACTCAAGGTGCAGATTTGTAGGCCCTTGTTCTATGGCATCGCTCCAAAGAACCCTTTTTTGGCATGAGAAGTCTTGAATCGCAACTGCACAACGTTATTTATGAAAATGGATAAAAGTATGTTGTCTTGCTAAAAATAGCAGCCACCTGGAAGGCTGAGTTTGTATGACGCTATTTGGTGGCAAATGCTTCCATTTTGCTGCAGTGTTTAGGCTGATTGGGGGAATAATGTGTAAATTGGATTCTTGATTAAACTGTTTCTTTTAATCCCCCATTTGGTCCTTTCCAACAAACTGTTCTCCTCTGGTAGGAAAACAATAATAACCCTATATTAATCACTGATTGGTCAAACAGACACTGATAAGGTAAGCGTGTTCTGTTCCAGTCTTAGCTCAAGGTGATTACGAAGGCAGCGACCCTTCAGCGCTCGGAGCCCAGACTCTCCAGACTGCCCTGATTAGCAGAGCCGATAAGAGGCTGCAAATGGCACCCGCGTGCAGTAGCCCGGCAGTGATTTGCTGCTTGGTTAAGGGGCAAAGAAAAACAGCAGGTCCAAGATCTAGATGGTGTTTGCTTTAGCCGGCATGCGAGAGCGTCCACCGAAAGCCTGGCTCGCTCTGTTTTCGCAGGAAACAAACACACGCCTCGTCGGCATGGGGGTTATCGCTCCCCGACTGGTTGGAGAACAACCAAGTGCAACAAATACACAGCGCAGGCGGGCTTGAGAAACGGCGCTGGAATTTCATCAGGTACCGCGTTTCCAGGGAAGTGTGTGATTGAGATCGGGGGAGATGTGGGGAACAGTAGTTACAGTAAGATCAAGGGTGCTGGGGGGGGAAGTGATTTTGCAATTTTGCGCACCCGAAAAAGACCAAAAGACAAGTAATGTATATGTCATGAGCCTTACAGAACTGTCTACTGTAACACCTACAGGGGGCGGCAGCGAGTGACGTGTGTTTATTTGAGCTCAAGTTGTTGGAAATCATTGCTAACACATTCCGATGAATCTAACTTCATCAGGACTTACAAACACGCACGCAAGCTAACCTTCAGTCTGGTGAAGAAAAAGAAGCACTGTGCACAATAAATGCTGTGTTTAAACGAACGAGACAAAACGACTGACTAGTAAGCATGCTAGCTAGTGCAATAGCTAATTCAGCTGAAGCTAGAAGATGTTATCGTAAGGTACAGATCACGTTCCTTTAAAAATGTACCAAAATCTCAGTTGGATAACCTGCTATGCAGCTTATCTAGCACGCTTGCTCTACAAACTACAGACTCATTAACCATTTAAGTGGGCTCTTTTCTGTAACCCTCCAAGGTTGACGATGTCATATGTACCTAAAAGAATAGGTGCATGCTAGAAGACTGCCTCTGGCTGATCAACAAGTCAGGAACACAGCCTCTGATTGATTGGCAAGTCAACACCACAGATTCTGACTGGCCGACAAGTCAGCAACACAGCCTCTGACTGGCTGACAAGTCAGCAACACAGTCTCTAATTGGCTGACAAATCAGGAACACAGCCTCTGACTGGCTGAC
>CM067478.1:40203665-40220074 GCA_034552555.1 Semaprochilodus insignis
GTACATGACTCCACGGGCCATTCCGCATCTGTCATCTGTGCATGGGTCTGTAGTACTCGAGTCCACTTCGAGTTTAACAGTCTATGTTTAGTTACAGTACGACGTTTACTTAGCGTTCTGTCACACGTTAGCACTTAGCTAGCTAACAGTGTGTGTGGTTTAACAGGACCAATCAGAGTTAAACCGGTGAGTGATGGGAGGTAGTTTTGAAACTCCTCCAGCTGTATTTTCTCTAGTAATTTACACCAGAAGGACATAAAGAAGGTCTGGTCTTGAAGAGGACTTGATGTTCAGGTGGACTCGATGTTCAGGTGGACTCAACCTCCTTAGACCCGGTCTTTACCCACTCTCGACCAGTCATAGTCTTGGACTTGTTTGGGACTCGACGGCGGCACTGTCTACAGCCCTGTATGTACATGATTAAGAAACATGAGCTTCCGGGCGCCCGCACCACACGAGCTTCCATGTGCCATGATTGATTGATGGATTAATGGATTGATTGATCAAATGGATTGAAGATCAAATGTTGCTGGTAAAGGCATGTCAGCAACGTCCTAGGCTTTGAGAGAGAGAAAACACACCGACACAGACAGAGAGACAGACAGAGAGACAGACAGAGAGACAGACAGAGAGACAGACAGAGAGACAGGGACACACAGGGACACACCTCTTGTAAAAGTGGAATCTCTCGGAGAAGAGCAGGAACTGTTTTTCTCCCGTCTGGAAGTAATGCCGAGCTTGTGAAACCTCCGAGCGCTTGGAATACTCGCTGATGCTGCTGAAGCTGATGTCCTCCTTCTTCAGGAAGTTACGCAAACGCACAAAGTCGAAGTAGCTCGGCACGTAGATCAGAGTGTGGGACATGACGGAGTCTCTATACTGCGGGAGCACCTTCTCCACAAAGAACTGGAACCTGGAGCATCATGGGAAATGTGGTTACGTACGTGAACTCTCATGAAGGTCTCAGACGTTCAGTAAACACTTGGGTAAAACTTTAACACAGACGAGCTCCGGAAGACGGCAAGAGCTTACTGTATTAGAGCCTAGGCAGGTTTATGTAGGCAAATATGATCTCATATAGTCGGATATTTTTGTGCTAATAAAACTTTGGAAGGGATTTTGGTGTCGCCAAACCTTCACCATGCAGTCTATACATGAAGATATGAAATTAAGCTCAACTGTTTAAAGATAACAACTCCAGTGTTTTGCCATTTTGGCTCCATAATAGTCCTAAAATACGATTGCGATTTATAACTCTAATAATTATCTATAAATTGAGGTCCAGGTTTTTCAGGCCAAGACGACGAGTGTGCCCACTTTCCTGGCTTGAGGCTTGAACGTACCCAGTCACCACATCAGACAGTTAACTGTTTAATTAAGCACATTCTTTCAAAATGCTTTCAGCCCCAAATTTCCCAACTTGGGATAAGATATTGATGGTGTAGTCTGTAATTTATCAAACCGCAGTTCTTGTTATTTGAAAAAAATGCACTCTTAAAATGTGATTTCAATATAAAAACCGATTACAACATCAGCCCGACTGACGGGACACTGTAAAACAGAGTGATCCGTGAGCTCTACAGGAGGCACACCACATGCATTTGATGAAGAGCTCCCTCTAGTGGTCAGTAAGCAGAGCAGCACATTTCTCACCTGGTGTCCTGGTCTATGAAACTGTCAGCCTGAAACATCTGGAACACATGTGGGAGCTGCACCACCACCTGGCAGATGGAGCCTGTTTTAGGGAGGTTCTTGGTGGACACCTGCGAGAGAAGACGAGGAGAAAGTACAGTAACCGGGCGTATACCTGTCATGTAGATGTGGTGAGAATATACCAGAAGGTTGTTAATCATTACATACACTGGACTGCCAAAAGTATTCGCTCGTCTGACTTCACACGCATATGAGCTCGACATCCCATTCTTGATCCATAGGGTTTAATATGATGTCGCAGCTATAACAGCTTCAACTCTTCTGGGAAGGCTTTCCATACGGTTTAGGAATGTGTTTATGGGAATTTCTGACCATTCTTCCAGAAGCGCATTTGTGAGGTCAGACACTGATGTTGGACGAGAAGGCCTGGCTCGCAGTCTCCGCTCCAATTCATCCCAAAGGTGTTCTATCGGGTTGAGGTCAGGACCGACCAAACAAGTACCGACAAGTCTATCAGATTGGCAGACGGAGAAGCGTGATTGGTCACTCCAGAGAACACATCTCCACTGCTCTAGAGTCCAGTGGCGGCGCTTTACACCACTGCATTGGTGATGTAAGGCTTGGATGCAGCTGCTCGGCCATGGAAACCCATTCCATGAAGCTCTCTACACACTGTTCCTGAGCTGATCTGAAGGACACATGAAGTTTGGAGGTCTGTAGTGACTGACTCTGCAGAAAGTTGGTGGCCTCTGTGCACTATGCTACTCAGTATCTGCTGACCCCGCTCTGTCATTGTACGTGGTCGACCACTTCGTGGCTGGGTTGCTGTCGTTCCCAATCGCTTCCACTGACATAATCCCACTGACAGTCGACTGTGGAATATTTAGTAGGGAGGAAATTTCACGACTGGACTTTTTGCACAGGTGGGATCCCATCACGGTACCACGCTGGAATTCACTGAGCTCCTGAGAGGGACCCATTCTCTCACTAATGTCTGTAGGAGGAGGCAGCATGTCTTGGTGCTCGGTTTTATACAGCTGTGGCCATGGAAGTGATTGGAACACCTGAATTCAATGATTTGGATGGGGGAGTGAATACTTTTTGCAATATAGCGTATATTGATTTATTTACATTTAATACTTGATTGGACTAAACAAAGGTGACCAATATAATATTTAACGATGCACTGAAAAAAGAAAGGTGAGGGAGAGAAAATAAATAAATAAATAAATAAATAAATAAATAAATAAANGAAGGAGAACCTGCTATGAGGAGAACCTGCTATGAGGAGAACCTGCTATGAGGAGAACCTGCTATGAGGAGCTGTGTCTGAACCTTTGACTGGTAGTGTATGGCAGTATGTCATTGTGCTCTGGTGGGCTCTTACGAGGACTGTTCTCCGTACCTGGCCCCTGTAGTTGTGGCAGTGTTTGGTGAGGATGTTGTTGATTTGCGGCTCCGGGATGGCGCTGAATATCAGCGTCTGTCTGTAATGAGCTGCCCAGTTATTCAGATTCCACATCCGCACCCGGGAGAAGTCCACACCGTGGGAGTCCAGCGGCTGCAGGTTCATGTGCTTCATCACATGCTGCAAAACACACACAGTGTAAAGGCGTTTCAGGCAGGACTTGGGTCAGGTCACAGATGCGCTTTTCAGAGCAGACCCCGGTCAACATGAGGTGCAGGAGCTTGTTTTACCAAACAGCTTATTCTGGAGAAGTTATTCATCTTAATAAACAAAAAACAAAACAAGCTACACTTATTTGATTTTAGATAAAGGATCCATCCCACAGCAGAGGCATGACCTAAATCTTACAGCCATATCTTTCTTTATATAATTCAATTTTTTTAGGATGTTGCTGAACCCTGATTGGTGGGTTTGCCTTACACGTCCTTCGTTTGGACATGTTACGGTTATATGCAGACATGAGCCAAAAGGAAGGACAGACTTGGCCATAATGTAGCGGAGTAAACAGTCAGATATTAGTGTAGGGATGCATCAAAATGATTTTTTTGCCTGAAGCCAAAACTGAACAAAATGAAACATTTGGCTGAGGGCCAAAAACTGAAAACCGAACACAATTTTTCCAGTATTTTTCATTTTGGCACTTTTTCACCACTGCAAAAATTAAACCCAAGATAGCGAGCGGATGTGGGCCACCTCTGGCAAAGATATGGCACTGCTGCATTCACAGAGAGTGTCTGCAGACTGCATCCGATCAAGTGCTCACCAGCATGTGCTCCCAGTTCTGCATGAGGAAAACGTCGGTCTGGTCCAGCACCAGCAGCTCGATGGAGGACAGGAAGTCAAAGTCTCGCTGAGCTTCACCCTCCACACCCAGCAGCGTCCGCAAACCCAGCGGGGAGGCGATGATGATGTCAGAGGAGTAGAACGGCGAGTAGAGCCGCATGCTGCGCTTCAGAATAGACAGACCTAAAGAAACACAAGATTAGGTCCACCTCCTTATCTACACTCAGTGTCCATCTTACCGGCTCCACTGACCATATAGGACACTCTGTAGTTGTACAGTTCCAGACTGTAGTCCATCTGTTTCTCTGTATACTGTATTACCCTGTTCTTCAATGGTCAGGACCCCCACAGGACCACCACAGAGCAGGTACTATGTGGGTGGTGGATCATTCTCAGCACTGCAGTGACACTGATGTGGTGGTGGTGTGTTAGTGTGTGTGGTGCTGGTGTGAGTGGATCAGACACAGCAGTGCTGCTGGAGTGTTTAAACACTGTGTCCACTCACTGTCCACTCTATTAGACACTCCTACCTTGCTGGTCCACCTTGTAGATGTACAGTCAGAGACGATAGCTCATCTGCTGCTGCCCAGTGCAGTGTTGGTCATCCTCTAGTCCTTCATCAGTGGTCACAGGACGCTGCCCCACAGGACGCTGTTGGCTGGACAGCTTTGGTTGGTGGACGATTCTCAGTCCAGCGATAACAGTGAGGTGTCCAGCTGCACTGCTGTGTCTGTGACCCACATAATACCTGCTCTGTGGTGGTCCTGTGGGGGTCCTGACTATTGGAGAACAGGGTAATACAGTATACAGAGAAACAGATGGACTACAGTCTGGAACTGTACAACTACAGAGTGTCCTATATGGTCAGTGGAGCTGATAAGATGGACAGTGGGTGTAGACACAGGGAGGTGTGGCTAATAACATGGACGGTTTGTGTATACAGAATGTGTAGTTTTTTTGTTTTGTGTTTTAGAGTTTAACCTGCGGATGCAAAATGTAAATGCATTTAATTGTGAAATTGATCATTATGAAATATGTAGAGTATAAGCAGCTACAGCTGAAATACAAATCTAATCATTAGAACTCAGGAGCACCTGAGCAGGTGAAACACTGGAACACACCGTATGCCTGCAAGGATGGGAAATAAGAACTGAAATTCCGAATTGACTGATCCATCAGAGTTGCATGTCTCTGAGGTTATTAGTTCCTTTTATCGTACGGTTGCACGTTTACGCAACAAGGAGTTACGGTGGAAAACCGCTCTAAAGCGTGCCTTCAAGATGGACAGCAGTGCTGCTTACAGTTATGAGTGGAAACACCAGCAATACGTTCCAACATTTTTGGGGGCAACAAAATTCCAAATCCCAGGAACGTACGACACTCTATGCAGGAGTCTTTTCCACCGCACAGAAAACTGATCAGGAAGTGATGAGTAAATCAATAAACAACTGGACCGATCGATAATGCCATCAGTATCGATAAAATCTACCCATTCCCGTCCCTACGTACCCATCCTGAAGTGGTCGTCCACGTTGCCCGAGAACACAGCGTTGTAATCGTCGGGGCGGTGCAGGTTTGGAGGTCTGTCGTTGGGATCCTCTCCGTACTCGTCCCTAAATCTCTTCTTATTACTGACGTCCATCTTCTTCCCTTTGGGCTCCAGCAGACTGATGAAGGTCTGCACCACCCGCAGAGCTCCGTCCCGGAACGGCACCAGGATCAGCACCTGCATGAGGAAGAAACGAAATCTGGCAGATTATTCGGTTTCCCGTTCTCTGGGCTATATGGCGGCGATGTGGTGCTGTGATACGGTCACATGCAGTAATATGCCTTTCTAGGTACATCAGAGACCCCGTAAGCACTCAGTGGGAAGAACAACACCGACATCCCCCACGTCTTATTAGACGGAGAGATGGATATAGTGTCGTGCAGTAGGGGCTGAACCTACTGCACCTATTGAGCTTCATGTTCATCCTCCTTGGTATGAAGTAGGGCTGCAACAGATGCCTATTTTGATAGTCAAATCCATCTATTGATTACTGAAACGAATAATCGTTTATTCAGATTACGAATCACTCGATTACTGAGTCTCACGTATCTATCACCTAAAAACACCCTTTTCACAAATTCACTGTTCTAAAGAGCGGTTCCAGCTCCACTAACGATTCAGGAGAACATGCATTTCAAACCAGAACATGTTGCAGCTCACACCATCAAGTAGATCATTAGCTAACTAAACTACTGACATGAATCTTCATCCAGTGAGACGACGCGTTTCCTCTTCAGCTGCACCAACATGGAGGATCTGCTCCGTACTAGGGATGAACCGATCCAGCTTTTCCAGATACCAGCACCGATACATAAACTTTGCATATCTGTGGATACCCGATACGGATCCGACTTAATTACTGAATGAATAAACCGTATACTTCACCATGTTGGAGCGACGTACGGCACCAGGACTGACAAACACTACTTTACTGAGCTCACTCATACAGCTGACTCTCGGGCTTGCTCCATGTTGTTGCTCCTGTTCGTAAGTCAGCTCTACTGTAAGGTCTCGGGGTCCTGCAGATCCACCTCCGGCCACTCGGGGGAGACAGATGACAACCAATGAGCAATCAGAACTATTTTGGAGTATGTTCTGTACCTGTATGTCTGTGGATTAGAGTTTGGGAATCTGTCCTGAGAGAGGACATGCAGTTTGGTGTCTGTAGGTTACAGGACACAATAGGGTCTGAATGGGGGTGAAAATGAATGGGACTCTATGGGAAGAACGAGTGGGCGGGGTATAGGCAAGTGTGGGTCGGACCAACGTTGAATTTGTGTATGGGGGTCTGCCCTGAGGTAGGGTATGTGAGATGGTGTCTGTCGGTCGAGCTCTCTCTGCTTCCCTGACAGCATCCACCTTGTGGCTTCTTATGGGAATTTCCCATTCCACCTTAAATGGCAGCAGGACATGAAATTCCGATTAGAAGCCAGCTTCAACCTGGCGTTTGGAGGGTTTCATTGTGAGGCTCCTTTTCGTTTGAGGAAATCGGTTTGTTTTGCTCCGTTGAGCCAGTTTTCCCTCCTGGCAGCCTTTGTTTGTTCCCCATTTGTAAGCGTTTGAGTCCACTCTGTTGGGGAACCGTTAGCTCACCTCGTAGCGCTGGTCTGTGATCACAGCGGCCTGAGTGGGTTTCCTCCTCCGGGTGCTCCAGTTTCCTCCCACAGTCCAAACACATGCAGTCAGGTGAACTGGAGATGCTAAATCCCCCTCAGGTGTGAATGTGTGTACCTGTGTCTACCCTGTGATGGACGGGCGGCCTGTCCAGACTGCCTTCAGTCCAACGAGCGCTGGGATAGGCTCCAGCACCCCTCGCAACCCAGAAGGATAGGCGACTTAAAAGATGAATGAATGAGAGAACGTATTCCAAGCTATCGTTAAAGCACGTATCGTAACTCCAGCAGCTGTGACAAGGTTGAGTGCTGATTGAGTGCTGACATGAGGAAGAGGCCACCTCCAAACAGGGCTCTGTTCCACACGTCAGCAAGGAAAACCCTCACCAGAAACATCACACTCATCTGCTGGGGAGAGACCAGCTGAGCTGCAGGTGTGTGTTACCTTTGGTCTGGTCAGTCCCTGGTCTCTGAACTCCTCCTCTTCCGCCACCTTGGCTTCCCTCAGCCGGGCATTGTGGGCTAGAACCCTGGAGTTAGCCTTTAGCACATGGTTGAGGGCGTGGAGGCAGTACGCTCGTCTAACCTCCGGACCCTCCAGCAGGGGAGAGCATTCTGGGTAATAAATGTCCCTGTAGGACCCTGTGGGAGAGAGACACAACACATTAATAATGTACACCAGGCATTACTCACCAGGCTATAGAACCCTGAGAGGTTCCGTCAGTTTAAGAAGACCCTGAAGATGAAGCAGTAGGGGTGGGTAATATGGCCAGCACATTTCTTCATGATGAGGATCCAGCACAGAAAGAAACTAGAGAAGCGCATGTCCTGAAGGAAGTGCAGAGTGATTGCGCTGTTTGAGCTTGCTAACGTTGCTGGTTAGTTGCTAGGGGGTTGGTTAAAATGAATGGGACTCTATGGGAGGAACGAGGGATGAATAAATGACACATAGAGGAGTGCGGGTCAATATGTCTGTGGATTAGAGTTTGGGAATCTGTCCTGAGAGAGCACATGCAGTTTGGTGTCTGTAGGTTAAAGGATACAATGGGATTTGAATGGAGGGTGAAAATGAATGGGACTCTATGGGAAGAACGAGTGGGCGGGGTATAGGCAAGTGCGGGTCGGACCAACATTGAATCTGTGTATGGGGGTCTGCCCTGAGGTAGGGTAGGTGAGATGGTGTCTGTCGGTCAAGCAGATGTTCAATAGAACCTTCATTTCAAATGGGAAAAATGGACCTAAGGACCTAAAGAGGGCCGAGATCTCTGTGCTTCCCTGACAGCATCAACCTTGTGGCTTCTTATGGGAATTTCCCATTCCACCTTAAACGGCAGCAGGACATGAAATTCCGATCAGAAGCCAGCTTCAACCTGGTTCCGCTGGAACGCAAATGCACCAGGCGGCGATCCAGGTCAGCCATATTTCAGATGCGCTTTGGATTCGGCGTTTCGGAACGAACTTTGGAAAGCTACATCCCATGATCGGACCAATCGTAGAGGCAGTCATTTCCAGTCACCTGCCCCCTGCACAGAGTGATGAGAGAATGGGCACACCGTTATATGAGGTGCACACTTGGGCGGAGCCTGGCGTTGTGACTGCAACCGCAGTTCACCGTTGTGTTATGCTGTAAGCGGAGCAATAAGACTAGGCGGAATGTTATCATGTGACTTACGGCTTCCTTGTTCATCAGTAAATCACTTTTCCCCCCTCCATCAGCCTCTTTCACATTTCAGTTTTAGTGAAATTCACACGTTTCCATCTTGTCCTGGCCTGAAAACTCATTTTGCCGGTCTAAAAACTTTTATCTGGGTGTTTTTTCAAGATTATTCCAATTCCGGTTTTCCAAATGGCTGTGACCGGAAAACCTGCTTATGTAATGTGATCCTCTTCTTCAGCTAAAAGGGGATGTTCTTTACACCACGGGCAGAACAAACATCCAGAAGAAAAGAAGTCACTGTGCGGTTTCCCGATTGCTCAGAAGCTCGGTCCTGATATGGTCCAAGAGCTGTTTATGCCTGGAAATCCTGAACTTAACCGGATGAGCATGAGCTGCCAAAGCAATATATCCCAGAAAATCCCGGATTAAATCACACGGAGCTCAAAAGCTGGCTGGCTAATCAAGTAATCCCACCTCGTGAGACAGAGACCAGCGGCGGGAACTCCTGTTCTAGGGGTCCATGTGCTTAGGAGCGATTAGAAGATCTACCATGTTTGTACATACCCATGAGTCTGAGCAGCTCTTTCTGGAGGTCCGTGAGGTCCGAAGCAGCGCCCCCCTCTGGCTGGTTGAGTGAATGCCAGTTTGCCTCCAGTGCTTTGTGGATGGGAGGCAGAGGGACGGAAGAAGCCTGACCGACCGAGGGAAACCGCTCCAGGGGGCTCCCACACTGCAGCACGCCCAGTCTGGACCACTGAGACGGGAAAGGAATGAGAACTTTAATATTTAAGGAAAGAGACAAAACCTGGACACAGATAACAAACCAGCACGTAGGTCTGTGAGGATAATCATGTGATGCCCACCGCAGGGTTAGGCTCATTACCGACACCACCGCAAATACATGACCAGTCAAAAGTTTAGGTACACCCCTCTAACCAGACGTTGTTGGTGATCTTAAAGACTCTACAGTCGTACACTTAACAGCTCCAACTGATGAGAGTCTGAACCAGTACGTATCCTGATATACCACATATACTCCTGATATACCACAGTATTATATTTCTCCATATCTCCACCTCTAATACATACAGCTCTGGAGCACTCCAGTTTCTTCTTCAGTCAGCATCTCCACATGTACAGCAGGTTCTTAGTGAGGAACAGAAGGTTGGGTTCTAGCTTTACTGGCAGATACAGTGAGCGTCTGGTTCATAAGAACAAGGTCAAGCAGCAAACACACAGGACAACACAGCTACAGACTGGCAGAGGGCCAAAACCACTCTCTACTGACCGTGATGAGCACCACCTCATTCCAATGTCCCTTAACCACCGTAAGATGACCTCAAGTGACCTACAGAGAGACTGGCGAGCGGTGGCTGGGGTGAAACGCACAGCGAGCATGGTTCTAAAAACAGGCTTCTGGAGGGTCATCAGTGATTTTCTAAATAAACAGATCTAAATACAATATTTGATCTGGAATTTGGGAGACGTGTTTCCAGTAGTGTATAGAATCAAACAGAACTGCTCATTTTGGTCCAACACAAACCCAGAACCTGTACAACTAGAGGAACTGATCATTTTGAGGAGGTAAATTTTTCCAGAGCTGTATTTCGTGGTGTAAAAACTTTGATCTGTTTTCCTGCACAGTGTAAAAGCTCTAGTTCTCCTTTCAGCTTAGTGAATATTCATGAGGGACCGACCAATAGAATTTCTCCAAACCTGTTTAGAAATAGATGCTAAGTGCATTTCTTTGCTTTTTACTGCACTCAGCAATGAGAATTCAGTTGAATCTACACAGTCGAGTCACATTATTATGACCACCAGCTAACATCCAGGTTAACCACCGTGTGCAGCACGGACAGCAGGTAGACGGGCTGGGAGTGACTCTGTAAGGTCCTGGTAGGTTGTCACGGGTATCTGGAGCCATGCTGACTGCAGTGCAGCCCACAGCTGCTGGAGGGGGTGTAGGGGAGGATCCATAGAGCAAACATGACGATCGATTGGTCCCACAGATGCTCAACTGAATTCAAGGCCAGGGTAGGACTTGGAAGTCTTGGTCATGCTCTTCCAACCAATGTCGGACATTTCTAGCTGTGTCACATGTCGCCGCCCCAGGGAAGACAGTCAGCACGTATGGGTGCACATGACCTGCAAGGACGGATTCATACCCAGATCGCTCGAGAGGGCCTTCCACACGGATGAGTGGGCCCAGAGAACGCCAGAAAAACATGACTTCCTTCATGAGCTGCACGCTGCCACGTCGAAAGTAGGAAGCGGTCATAATCTTAATCTTATAGAGAACCACGGTCAGGAGAATCGATTAGAGATCCTGAGCACCTCCACACGGTTTGTTGATTTAGGCGTGTAGTTAGCATTATGCTAAAAGGAAGTGAAACCTATTCTCATGTAACTTAAGCTACATTAGCCTCAAAGCTCCAGAGTAAGAAACTACAGGCAGACACCAAATTATAATCCCCACCGTGCCGGACCAAGCGGACCAAAATGTCATTCCTGTGAGACCAGGGTTACATCCCATCCTACCTTAACCTGAGTCCGGATTTTAGAGCCCCCAGAGATCTTCTTCACCTCTTCATCACTCAGCTCCGTTTCCAGATGCTTCCGAAAGCTATCTGTGAGTTTGCAACACGAACAGAACAAAAAACTTACTACTCAAATACAATCACTCCTTCAACACGCACACACGGGTTCAGAATCAGTACCAGAGACATCACACCTCTTATCAAAGATACACACAGAAAATCAACTCGGTGTTGGTCCTATGGACCTTCACAGGAAGCTGGGATTGAGCTGTAGGTGATTCTGCAATGACTGGGAATTCTGTAGAGCACCAGAACGAAGGAAGGCCTAATCGCATTTAAATCGAAATTTGAGAGAGCGCAATTTTCAAATTACCACCTAACTTAATCATCAGGAATGGTTTCTTAAGCTTCGAATGCAGTCACAGAGCTTGTGACCTGCCTGTATATGAGCTGGGTCAACTAGCTGTGTTATGTTCTGTGTTAAAGCCTCGAGAGGTTCTGTTGTACTTGGCCAAACTACCGTGTCCTTGATTTACAGAAAATAATCCCAATTTAAATTGTAGTTCTGCTACTGGTTTAAAAAAAGAATTAAATTAATAAATAAATAAATAAATAACACAAAATTAGATATTGTTTCGCCCTGAATGAAGATCTAATTAAATTAATATCCAAACAGAGTTTTATAATATTTGTAATATGCAGGATGCAGTTTAAATAAAATCAACATCCAGAATTAATTTCTAATAAATATTAATACACGGTAATAAATTCATATAAAGAAATGGGTTCTAATCATTCTGATAAGTCACAATATATTTATCAAATGATGTTTTATTTTTTACAATTTAATCACTTCTTATTTGAAATTTGGGGTCTCATTTTTTGCGCCACTTTAAAAATTACAAGCTTTATTGTTTGTATTCCCCACTGCAGTAATAATTCCTCCAGTTAAGGTTCTATTTTCAGTGTATTTAATAATAATAATAATAATAATAATAGCTCTGAATTAGAGGTGGCAATGTGATGATATTTCATGGTTACTGTGATAAATTATAACCTGAGTACTTAAACACCGACTATATTTCATTACAAAGTGGGCAAAACAAAAATCAATCTCAGAAAAACTAAATCATGATACACACGGTGTACAGCGAAAACAAATTAACTTTATGTAATATTTCTATATTTTTACCCATCAATACTCTAAATTATGGAACTGAATTCAACTACTTAAAATTTAATAAATGAACGTATCACAGTCATGTCAGATCTTATCAGCTCCACTGACCATATAGGACACTCTGTAGTTGTACAGGTCCAGACTGTAGTCCATCTGTTTCTCTGTGTACTGTATTACCCTGTTCTTCAATGGTCAGGACCCCCACAGGACCACCACAGAGCAGGTATGATGTGGGTGGTGGATCATTCTCAGCACTGCAGTGACACTGACACTTACCCTCCTCCAGAGACTGATCAGCCTGCTCGTGTTCTCCTTCTGCAGGCAGGTTTGACTCCAGACAGAACTCCTCTTCATGAGCTTTATCAATGAACTCCTCCTCTGGCTCCTCTTCTCCTCTGGTCCCTTTCTCGCCTGGCTGCTTCTCTCCAGCCACATTTTTTTGCTCCTCGGAGTTTGCAGGTACTTCCTCTGCCTCTTCTTCTCCATCCACCTCCTCCTCCTCTTCATCACCATCCTCATCCTCCTCCTCCTCATCTCCAATTTGTTCTGGATCATCACTCTCTCCTGTCAAAAAGAGAGAGAAAAATAATTCCCACAATTCCCAAACTGTACACCTGGTCAGCGTCAGTGCTGTGTATTTGCTAATGGTAGCGTTAGCAGTGCACCCTAACAGTACTTGTTTACACCGGAGCGGAGGAGTCAAACGGCTGAAGAACACTGCCATCTAGTGTTCAGGGGTGTAAACACAACACAGAATGAAGCACAGGCTGTACCAACATCAAAGACTAAAACTACTACTAATAATAATAGCGATATTTAATACTTTCTCCATCTTCAATAATTAATAAGTGGTTTTTGACGCTGTACGCCTCACTGTCATCCATAAACACGGACTAAAGTGAACATTCCACCTTTGGAACGGCTAAGATTACTGTTGTACGGTGGCTGAGAAGTGCAAAACAAATGAACATTTCAGAAAACATAATTACAAAAATAAAAACAAATTTACAAACGGGAAAAAAAAAAAAAAAAAAAAAAAAAAACAATTACAAAAGCCAATTTTACAAAGATGCGACAAACAAGTTTACGAGACGTGAAACACTTTTACCAGCACCGAAACACTTTTACACACTGGGAATTCTGAGGGAAAGGGCGGGTCTAACACACAGGAAGTGCTTGTTGCGGACCCTTGTCCATCAGACTGTTTGGCGGTGGTAGAGTGGGTGGAAGACAGAGACGAACAGGCGACGTCTAAACCACTTAGAGCTGGAAATGTTAATGAAGGTAAGTGGGCTGTAACGCTAGCTGTAGTGGAGAACCAGCTAGCTAGCTTAAAATGGCTGAGAGCTTTTACAGTCCACTGTTTACAGCCCACGTGGTTCAGAGTCGCCTGTTCGTCTCTTTCTCCCGTCTGCTCTTTAAACACTCTAAAGACCTTCACCAGGACAAACAGAAGCGGGTCAGCTGGATAAAACACGCGCCACAAACGGGCAGAACATGCTTTAACATCGCCACCAGCCCAAACTCCACCCACTCTACCACCACCAAACAGTTTGATAGACAAGGGTCCGCACCACTTCCTGTGTGTTAGATCCGCCCTTTCCTCAGAATTCCCAGTGTGTAGAAGTGTTTCGGTACCGGTAAAAGTGTTTCACGTCTCGTAAAATTGTTCTTATTTCTGTAATTTTGTTTTCTGGAGTGTAATTTCCTTTGCACTTCTCGGCCGCCGTACTGCTGCACTGGAAAAAAGATACGAGCTGGTTCTTTAAGGGTTCTTTAATAAAGGGAGTAGTTCTAAATAGTACCATTAGCATGTGTAAGCGGCTCTTTGCACGGTGAAACAGTTCTTCAGATTGACGGAGAACATGTTTATGGTTCTGCACAGCACCAAAAGGGGTTCTTCTACTGTTACAAGCTTGACCTCATAACATCAGAAGGACTGAAGTACTTTTATTACAGTTGCTTTATTTAAAGGCAGTTTTAATTTTAACCTGTGTCAGTGTTTCAGCCAAGCATCAAAACTTTTACTGAGGTACTGATTCGGAATACTCTACCCTCCTCCGGCCACGACACCGGGGGTGGATTCCGCATCTCCAACTAGCCTGACTGCAATTGTTTGGACTGTGGGAGGAAACCGGAGCATCCAGAGGAGGAAACCCACACAGACACGGGGAGAACATGCACACACTGAAAGGACACCGGACACCCCAGCCAGGAATCAAACCCAGACATTTCTGGGGACAGCGCTAGCCACTGCACCACCATGATGAGCAAATGACAGGTCAGATTTCGGAAATCGGAATCAGCGCATCTCTATGAAGAACCATCCAAAGAGGGCTATGAAAGAGTATGTAGAAACCATGGTAACAGAACCACTGTCTTTACTAAAGAACCCTTAAAAGAACCGTCTGTTTACAGAGTGTACATAAACCCAACACGTCTTCACAGATCAGCCGCATGTGGTGTTAGATTCAGAGAGCTAACCTTCATCAGCATCAGCCAGTTCATCATCTTCATCCTCCTCCTCCTCCTCCTCCTCCTCCTCCTCATCGCTCTCCTCATCCTCACTGTGGTCTCCAGCGGTGCGGCTCATCGTTGACAGCAGCTGTTCATATGCGGATGGCTTCTCCTCCTCTTCCTCAACATCTTCATCACTCCGAGGGCGGGAGCGCTCAGGTCTGTGGGGCTGTAGAGACAAACCACAAGGGGGTCACGTTTGAGGCGCTATTAAAGGAGCAGTGTGTAACCTCTAGCATTTTAGCTTATCGCAACTTACTAAGTTCTACAGAACCTCCTCGGATCGTCAGTGTCTCCTGATTCGTTTACCTTCTTAGTGAGACCTGACTCGGTTCTTTAAGGTGGCACAGGAACATTCAAACAAGAACCTGACCTTCAGTCTAAAGAACACGTCACCCACACACTGCTCCTTTAAAAGGTTTGGTTATTCTGGTTAGAGGGGAGTTTAATGGTGTAATATCAGGCTGGCGGTACTTACCAGGTGGACAATCTGGGTTTTCTCAGGTCGGTCAGCAACACTGGAACGTAAATTTAATAGAGAATTTAATTGAGCAAATTTACATTTACTCTACCTTTAATACGCCTGCGTCTAACTCTGCAGCTTCGTGCTTAATTCCACTGTTCCACCTTAAGTGGTGCAGGAGCTACACCTTCCAGTTCTGCCTTTACGTTCCACCAGCTGCACCATTTAAAGTGGAACAGTAAATTCCAACAAGGAGAATCTGCTGCACCACTTAAGGTGGAACGACAGATTAATACAAGGAGAAGGTGGACAGGGTGCGCCATTTAAGGTGGAACAGTAAATTTCAACAAGCTAGAACTGCTGCACCAATTAAGGTGGAATGATAAATTGATACAACAACAATCTGCAGCACCACTTAAAGTGGAACGATAGATTAAAACAAGGACAAGGTGGACATGCTGCACCATTTAAGAGTGAACTGTAAGTTTCAACAAGCTAGAACTACTGCACCATTTAAGGTGGAACGACAAAATCGACACAAGAAGAATCTACTGCACCACTTATAGTGACACGACAGACTAAAACAAAGAATGTTGACATTCTGCGCCATTTAAGGTGGAACGGTAAACTCCAACAGGGTGGAACTGCTGCTCCATTTAAGGTGGAACGATATATTAAAACAAGGAGAATTTGCTGCTCCATTTAAGGTGGAACGGTATAATCCAACAAGGTGGAACTGCTGCACCATTTAAGGCGGAACGGTATAATCCAACAGGGTGGAATTGCTGGAGCATTTAAGGTGGAACGGTAAACTTCAACGGGGAGGCAGCTTCAGCTGATCTAACCGCGCTGTTTTTCGGCAGTGGGCTTAAACCGCAGCTCTTACTCGTCGTGATAAGGGTGCTGCTCTCCGAACTCCTTCAGGTGCTTCTTCTGTTTCTTGGTTAAGCTGCTGAAATCCTGGCGTTTCTGCCTCCGCTTCCCCATCT
>CM067478.1:40230415-40248694 GCA_034552555.1 Semaprochilodus insignis
CCTCACACCAAACCCGCTCTCGATCACTCTGTTTACGCCTCACACCAAACCCGCTCTCGATCACTCTGTTTACTCCTCACACACCTACACAGAGACAGGCACAGACACACATACATATACGCAGACACAGACACACACTCAGACACACACACTGAAAGACACATACATACACACACACACACACACATATATATACACACTCATACACACACAGACACACACTCAGATACACACACTGAAAGACACATATACATACACACATACACACAGGCACAGACACACACACAATTACATATACAGACGCAGACACACGGATGTATGAACACATGCACACTCATACACACACACATGCACAGACACACACATGCACAGACACACACGGTGAAATTATTTTATTATTGATTGTGCTTTCTCTTTCACCTTCATTACTGATCATCAAAACGATTAAATGGAGAGAACAGAGAGAGTGAGAGAGACAACATAAATAAAGAGAAAGGAGAAAGTGAGAAATTAGAGAGAAAGAAAGAAAGGAAGGAAGAGAAAAGAGGGGCTGAGGTGGAAAGTCGGTTGGGGTGGATAACTGCCAGTTTGCCATTACTCTGCTTTGGTTACTCAGTTCCTGTGGATGTTTGAGATGTTGCTCTGGTAGATCTCCCATAGCCGAGTTAGCCAGATGTAGATGGGTTCTCTGGACTCCCGGTTCCCTCGGTGGGGTTCCTGATATCTGATCCGGCTGCTGCTGATGTCAATTTAAATGCAGTGTTGATTTAACCTTTAGCGTTGGAGGAAAGAGGAAGCTCTCCGCCGAAGAACTGTGTCATTGTGTCAGGACCACACACAAAGGTTAGAATAACTGAGGAAATGTGATCACAGGCCCGGATCCGGAGCTCAATCACAGACGGCGCAGTGGAAATCAGTGGTGCTGCACGGATCCATTTACGTATATGAAAGACAATAAGCTTCACTTGATAGCTGGGTTTGTACCGGGCATGTGCACAGATAGACCCCACATGGTGGCGGCTCGAGCACTGAACCCTCTCGGTGGGCGTGTGTAATAACTGTGTTTATATGGACACTCAGAATCTTTACATATTTTAGGACTGGATTTTAAGCAGCGCTTGATTTTTGCTGTTTTGTGTTTGTACAAATCGATCTCCATACAAACCCATTAATTTTGGACTTGATTGGTAGCGCCCCCTAGTGTCTGGCAGCACCCTCTATTGTCTGGCATACCCGAAAGAAGACTTACCCTCAGTTACTCCAATGCAGCGAGGTGGAAAGATTTCAGCTTCGTTTACAACCACATAGCAACCACCATGGAAACTGCTTAGCAACACCATTATAGATACTATAGCAATCTCATAGTAACACATCTGCAATCATCTGGGATACCATAGCAACACACTGGAAACACCCTAGCAACTAGCTGGGGTACCATAACGACCCCTTACTTTTGCAAGCACTGGATTGTATATGTATATATGTATTTACACATATAAGTATATATACTCGACCAGCTAGTTTCTGGATGTAGATCACATCAATGTTCAGACACTCTTGCATCAAAGAATTGTCCAGTTGGGCCAGATTTGGTGGATGCCTTCCCTGGCACAATTCCGAGGAGAATTTGGGGACTTGATACAATACTCAGTATTGGTATCAGTCTGATACTGGCCAAAACCCCTGGTTGGGATATCAGAAGAAAACAATATATAATCCAATATGATCGATTAGCCTAAACTAGCAGAACGTCCACACCGCTTGAGCACTCAATCCCATCTTCCCAGTTCTCCTATGTAGAAAACAATCCCAAACATGGCGGCTGTCGGTGCTGCTCTTCACACTAAGAGTCCCTGAAGAACTAGAACGTTCTTCCCCAAACACTCTACAGTTTGATTAAGAGCTTAATTGTTTAAGAGAGGTAAAAAGATCATATCAGAGTGATATCAGAGTGCTATTGGTATCAGCATCAATACCTGACATGAAAAGTGGTATCGAGCCACCCCTGGTAAAAAGCCTGGTTCCATCGACTCACATTATAAGTATGCTTATCTCACCAACTTCCAGCTAAACCCCAGACAGGAGCTCTGTGTGCAGCACTAGCCCTGGATGTAGTGTCTTGGCTAGCGTTAGCCTACAGCCGAGCCTGTGGGAGTTTAGGGGGTTTGAATCCCAGGTTGAGTAATAATGCTGTTATTTCACGTTTGGCTTCCTTCTGTCACACACCGCCTCTCTTCGTAAGAGCGTTTGCAGCATGCTGCAAAGGAAATCAACTTTGGTTAATGATGCTCATTTATCTCGAGCCCTTACCGGCCTAAACGTCCGCACACAGGCCTGGTCTGTATCAATTACACCAGCGGACAGTCAGTATGCTCACTACAGAGGGTGCTAACCGCAGCACAGTACAGCACTCTATTCACTCTGTTAGCAACGGCCTCAAGGACGTGTGAGGTATTATCATACACAGACATGCTGCACAAGCTAATTATAGCCTCGATGTGTTTGGCTTACCTGGGTTGGACTGAGCACATGAAAAGGATCTTTGTGTGCTGGTGGTCAGCATGCTATACTGCTACTACTGCACTATTCTGAAATTGCTAGTTGTCCCTAAAACTAAAGGCTTTTGTACTGCTGTAGAACCGGACGTTATAGCGGTCAGTAGGGTGATCACTTTCATAACCACAAAAGGAGGACATCATATAGGAAGGGGTCGGGGACGATACTAGAACAGAAGTAAAATCATAATCTAACCTATATAACACATGCATGATGCTTTACCCTCTTAGCTGGGTGGAACGGATGACATTCATGAGTCACACGGGAGCTTATTGACTAGCATTTAGAGGGCTGACCTGCGGTTAGCTGGTAGGCGAGTTACGTCACACGGCCTTGGTAAACCAATGAAGGCATGTCTTGTTATTTTAAATAGTTCATCCCGAAAAGAGGACTAATAGGCGTCCGTCCAGGTACTGTGCCCGACGGAGTACTGGGAGTTGAAATCTGGCCTGACTGTCCGGCTTAAACCCGGACGTGTGGCCACCCTAGCTGTCAGCTATGCATCAAGCGAACAAATGCTAATGCTAACGCTAATCATAAAATGAATACCAGCCTCCTCCGCTTTGCTAACTGCACCTATTACCTTTCTTATTTTCCATAAAATGATCATTTTTAGTTGACATTGCGTCCATCATTGATCTGAAGTATTACAGTTTGCACAGTGTAATTTTTCATAGCAATAATAATCAAAAAATGGGTTAATTTTATTAATGTAGCGGCTTGTAAAAGCACAAGGTTTGCAAAGTGCATTACAAAACAAGACACAAAACATAGTTAGCAATGAAAAAGACAATGAAATTCAACAAAACTGATAAAAGGTGATTGATCTTCAAAGAGCAGAACGATGGAGTAATAATTTCAGTCTACACACCAGCCGCTCACGCTGATCAGAGTCACGCTGTTGTTTGCGAATGGTTCGAGTTACTGTGATTAAAAATGTTGCTTGTTTATGTGACCAGAGAGAAGAAGAGATGACCCTGGTGCTGTCCATGAACCCCTTCTGTGATCATGAGGCTGAAGCCCCGCCCCCAATCTACCAGCCAATCTGGGAGTCGGAACACTGCAGCAAGAGCTGTGTCTCCGCCCCCACACCAGCAGGGGGCGACGCCCAGGAGCTCATGGATGGTTAGTGAACTGCACTGCACCCGCATGAGGTCAGCTGACCCAGAGAATCTTTAACAAACGAGGAAACGGTGTGACCCAGATCGACCAATCAAATCAGACCTCACCAGGGTTGCCAGATTGGGCTTCCCACTAAATCCTTCCCGAATCTAGCAACACTGGTGGACTGTCGAAATAAGTGCTTTTGGGTCTTCGGCTGGTTTGTCCATATTTTGGCAGGTTTTAAAAAAGGGTCTAAAATTAATAAGCAGTATTAATTATTAACGCAGCTGAAATTTGAATCGTCCTAACATCTTCCCACATCCAATCATTTACCAAAACATTGATTAACAAACATTCCAGTCACTCCTGTTGAGCTCAGATGACCTAGCAGCAGGTTCAATGGGAGATCTAGCTACCTGGTGCTGTTTGTGATGATGTAATTGGCTAAAAATCCCAAAAAGTCTGATATCCAAAAGCTCCTAAAGTACAGGGGTTCCTCCACAGAACCGCAGTAGAACTTCTTCAGTATCTGATCCCTGAGTCTGACGTGAATAGCCATTTGCGGGGCTAAACGTGCCCACAGACCCCCAGAAGTCACAGAACCTGTAAATCATTTTTACAGTTTATTCAGCACCGCTGTGGGTTAAAAAGGGTTCAGTTCTTTCACTCCAGTCTGTTTGTTAACACATCCGGGTCGGAGCCTCTACTTAGGTTCTGTCTTTCCAGCATGCAGCGGTTCTGTGTTCCGTGTTATTTGGGTCAAAAACTACTCTGTGATCATTCTAGATCTTTCCTTGTGGTGAGAAGGAGAAGAGGGGAGTCTGTAGCTGATAAGCTGAGTTACAGTCTTACACCAATGAAGAACAACACATAGTTTGGTGCCAGTGGGCTCTAATGTTAGCTAGCTTGCTAACCTAGCTAACGTTAGCTCCCACTGGCAAATACCCAAACTGGGCTTTTGCGGATCTCTGTGATGTAGACTGAGGGTGTTATAGGGTGTTTCTGGCTATGAACCCACATCTTCCCTGTGCTGGTTGTCAGCTGTGCTGCCTTTATGTGCTACTCAGCTAAAGCGAAGATAGATCTGCCTTAGCTACGCCTTAGCTACGCCTTAGCTCTGTTGTAGTTAGCTGTGACTGACAAGCCTGACAACTGAAACACGAAGATGTGGGTTCATAGCCAGACACACCCTATAAAACTCACAGACTATATCAAGGAGATCCACAAAAACCAGTTTGGCTTTTGCCAGCAGGTGCTAACGTTAGCTAGGTCAGCTAGCTAGCTAACACTAGAGACCAGGGGCCAGTACGACAGAATATAACCCAAACCTACAGACACCGTAAACCTGTATCCCACTGTCAGTCAGTGGTAATTACAGCTCTAACGTATGGATCGGATGTAAAAGGTGGATCTTTGTCTGTGTGTTAATCTGTATTTCTTATTTTTTCCGATCCAGAGCCTCCCTGTAGGCGGGTCCCGGATCATGTGACCATGTCCAGGATCGCTTATTTTAAGCGGAAGTATGTGGAGGATGATGATCTTCCGCTGAGCTTCCGGAGTTACTGCCACACTGTGAGTCCGTGGGCTGAGCTAATACTTCCTTAAGACCATACCAGTATTCAGCAAACCCCACATTACATTACACACCTGTATATTTACATTACATACCTGTATACACCTGTATATACCTGTACATGTTTACATGCGTAACAAAACAAAGTACACTAATTTAACACCATTTATGTTCACATATTTACTGTTTTAAAAAAAACAAACAAAAAAAAAACAAAACATTTATTTCAAATGCATTTTGAAATTTCAAATTTCAGAAAATTGAAAAACAGATTAACAAAATTGGCCAGAAGAGGTTTAATTAATTTATAATACACACAGAGTAAAAATGCTGTTAGATTTTAGTCATAAACACTTATGGGACCATTTATTTATTTACTTATTTATGTATGTATGTATGTATGTATGTATGTATGTATTTATTTATTTATTTATTTATTTGTCATTTATTGCAAAATTTCAGTTTATGCTTAAAGAAAATTATATATATTCTAATGTTTTCTGTTCTCTCTTAATTGGTTAAGAACAAATTTGCAATGTAACCCGTATGCCACATATCCCATTTGAAGTGTATGTTTTACAATATAAAAGTGGTTTTAATGGTGAACCATCATGCCACCACTGCTGCTCTGTAATTCCCCTCCCATCCTGCAGGTGTCCCCGGTGTTGGAGGAGCACGCTCATGTCCTGCGTCTCTCTCTGGAGAAGATGCGCTTCATTGACGACCCTGAAGCGTTTCTGCGGCGCTCCGTCCTCATAAACAACCTCCTGCGCCGCCTCCGGACGGAAATCCTGTTCCAGAGGGACTGGCGATTCCCGCCGGGACCTGTCGGCATGACAAACGCGCCCCCTGTCCACCCTCATCCATCCGCCAGCGTCCCACCGAACCCGAACCGCAAGAGGCTGCGTGTGCTGAGGGCGGAGGAGGCCGAGTGCGTTCCGGCGTGCTGCTGTTTGTACACAGCCGGACAGTACCTACAGCTGCCGCTGTGCGTCTATGAGGGCACGAATTCTAACCCTCAGCCTTCATCGTCATCATCGTCGTCGTCGTCGTCATCGTCGTCGTCATCCTCCTCCAGTGAGCTTTTGGAGGACGAGCAGGACAGCGACGAAGACGAAGGTCTGGACTCCCTCTGTCCGGGTCTGGACCTGTGCGAAGCTTCGTTTAGGGCAAAGAGAGATAGAGAAAGAGAGAGAGAGAGAGCCAGGACACGGGTCAGGGTCAGAGAGGAAGAGGACGGAGCGAGAGGAAGCGAAGTTTACCTTCACTGCACCCCGCTGGTGCATAATCTTAAAAAGACCAGAGTTAGGAATAACGTGGCGTGATGAAGCGGTGCGCACTGCAAAAAAAATACCTCCTGGCAAGTGGTTTTCGTTTCATTGGCAGATAATTACCAAACTGATTAACGATATCGCTGTTATCAGGATACAAAACCTTGTTTTTCCAAAGAGGGAATTCCACAGGAGAAGGAAAAATGGAAGATGAGATTCTAATCGAAATAATTTTGGTCCGTTCGTGCTGAAAGACAGCTGGCGTTTTCAAACTACCGAACTAGTCCAAACCGCAGCCCCACAACAAATACACAGCTCTGGAAATAAATAAGAGCCCACTCCAGTTTCTTCTTAAATCAGCATCTCCACATGTACCGCAGGTTCTTAGTGAGGAACAGAGGGTCCGGTTCTAGCTTTACTGGCAGATACAGTGAGCGTCTGGTTCATAAGAACAAGGTCAAGCAGCAAACACACAGGACAACACAGCTACAGACTGGCAGAGGGCCAAAACCACTCTCTACTGACCGTGATGAGCGCCACCTCATTCCAATGTCCCTTAACCACCGTAAGATGACCTCGAGTGACCTACAGAGAGACTGGTGAGCGGTGGCTGGGGTGAAACGCACAGCGAGCATGGTTCTAAAAACAGGCTTCTGGAGGGTCATTAGTGATTTTCTAAATAAACAGATCTAAATACAATATTTGATCTGGAATTTGGGAGACGTGTTTCCAGTAGTGTACAGAATCAAACAGAACTGCTCATTTTGGACCAACACAAACCCAGAACCTGTACAACTAGAGGAACTGATCACTTTGAGGAGGTCTCTTACATTTTTCCAGAGCTGTATATACATTTATATTTATTTATTTTTGCGTCACTACCAAAACACAGAGTTTTAGCATGTAGGTGGAGCCTTATTTTAGCCACGCCCCTGTGTTTTAGAGCAGGAAGTGAGACTGCATCCCTGTCCCTCATGGCCACATGGTGAGCTGTTAGACCCCATAGTTTTGAAAATCAGTGCGGGACATTAAGACCTGTCTGTCATTACCGAAACACAGAATTTGGCAGTTCATGGAGTTGAAGTGACTCTCCAAATCCACCATTTGGTTCAGACCTCGGCCCTGGGTGTGCGGGGGTGGTTGATTAACTTACCATCACATTAATTGCATTAATTAACATAATAAGAGCTCAACAAGTGGGTTGGTTCGGTTTCAGTCTCAGAATCGTTACACCCTTAGTAATTAAGTAAACGTGTTTGTATTTTAATAAAAATATAATGATTGTATGTGTGTACAGGTGATCACAACTGTGTTTGCTAATCATGTCCTGGCCAGCGTTTTTGAGTTCTGCTCAAAATGATCTAAATCGGTCACTACCGAAACATTTGGTACAATTTGGGTAGATTTTTTGGTGAAATTGTTTTTTCTTGTAATAATAGAAACATAATTAAGGTGTGAGTCACTCAGTGCTAAAGGATTTAGTCTAAAATCCAAGGTCATTTAAGAGAACCAAACCAGTTTACAATTCTGACTTTGAACCAGTTTAGTTCAAACATCCATAAACAACTATAAATGGTGAAACCCACAGACAGTGACTATCAGGTCAGGCAATAAACGCAGTGCAAAAAAGATATCTAGTGAAATTATTTTATTTTTTAGTTTATATATCTGTCTTAAAATTGTCATTTTGTGATTTTGTAAGCTCATTTTAAGAGTTTACTTATTTCCAGACATTTTTACCTGTTTTAAGCAATTTTAGGTTTTTTTTCTCATTTATTTTTTATTTATTTGCGGATAATTTTGGCCTGTTTTTGTTTGTTTGTTATTTTGTTGTTGTTGGCCAAATTTCTTAAAACAAGCAAACTTATCTGCCAGTATAGTGAAAAGTTTTGTCTTACTAAAATTACTTAAAACAAGTAAAAAAATTCTGGAAATTAGATAAAAATACTTACAACAATCTCAAAATGAGAATTTTAAGACATATAAACTAGAAGTAAGAAAAGAATTAGATAAAACTAACAAAAGGTCATTATTTGCAGTGTGTCGAAACCATGCAGTAAACACATTGATAATGCAAATTTCTGCTAGCACCCGTATACATTTGTATTAGTTAGCGCTAAGCTAACAACTACATTTGAAGCATGTAAGAGACATTTCTTACGGTTCATCTGAAGCTTGTAACAGACATTAACATGTATTTGAGTTTGTATGTATCATTTTCACACTGACTCTTTCAGTGAAGAGCTCTGCTGCCGCTGTTTTCATCCCTAACAACTAACCGGAATCTGGTTACGGCTCCTATTCCCCGTCAGTGACGTATCTAGAACTTCTAGAATGAATACACCGAGCGTGTTTACCGCTATAGAAAAAGGAACTTACAGAAACCACTGGGCCGTCTGCGAGGCTCATTTCACTTGCTGAGGTGTGATTTTCTTGCAGTGTAAAATGGCCACATGCCGCTACCAGTCAGATCCAGCCCTGACCTGCACTACGGAGGCATAAAACGAGATGGAGGGAGAAAAACAGAGAGCAAGCGAAAGTTAGATGACCCCAGTGGACGTTATGAAAATGGCACACCAGCGGGAGTGGAAAAAAACAGGTTGGACAAATTCCTCTGGAATAAACCGGCATCGGCCTCTGGACGGACCAACTTTGGTTGACCATGAGGGAAGAGAAGGAATGGTCTCGCAGTGAACATGAATGCAGTCTACATGTTAAGCGTACAGGGTGTGACCTCTAGTCGTTTAACGGCTTCGGTCTGATCTTTTATTTTCCGCGGGACTTTAAACGAGCACCTGATTGAGAATCCCAGTTTTAGGGAATGTTGCCAAGAGCTCCTCCGGGACTAAAGGAATAGTTTGATGAAAACAGCAACGTTGAAGCTCACTTCCTCCCCCGACACAAACTAAAGACCTTAGCTAATGTTGAGCTAGCCAGCTAGCTAAGACAAAATATTCACATTCTGCTGTTTTTAGCCTAATGTTAGCATTGGTGTGGTTTTATACAGCGATAATTCCTGCCATAGGCGACACTGTGGGCAGCGTTGTCACCTCACAGCAAGACGGGCCTGGGTTTGATTCCCTGGCCGGGTGACGAGGGTGCTTTCTGTGTAGGGTCCGTGTGTTCTCCTTTGACACGCAGTCAGGCGAGTTGGAGTTGTTAAATTGCCTTTAGGTGTGGGTATCTGTCTGCGTGTCTGCCCTGTGATGGACTGGCGGCCTGTCCAGGGCGTTTTCTGAGAGCGCCGGGCAGGCTCCAGCACCCCACCGTGTCCCAGAAGGCTAGGTGGTTTAGAACACATGGATATTAGGATGCTAACTTTAGCTTACCATTTGGGGTAACAACAGTTCTGTATGGCAACATCTAGTATCAGCATAAGCTAACGTTAGCCAACTAGTCCATCCTGTTTTCATTTATCGTGTCATGCAGAACAAGCAAAAACAGTAGGGCTGATTGGTTAAAGTACTTTTGAGACTTTCGGTTTGCAATTCCGAGTGATGGGAATGAATGCATTCTAGTAACCTTAGCCAAGAAGTATTCAGATTACAGCTAAATCAAACTATAAATTAGCTAGCTGGCTATTTGGTGTAGATCACTGACTTGATGAACATTCATGGTGCTGCTAGTTTAGGTAGCTAGCGAGGCAGTTTGAAGAGCTAATGCTAGTTAAAATAAATTAGCTGGCTAATGCAAGGCTAACTAAACCTGTATTAACTCCTTCAGGATGGAAGATGGATTATGGCCCTGGCAATGTTGGATTGGTTGAAAGCTATTTTTTTTGTTTCTGGTGTTGTCCAGTGTAAAGTACCGTCAGACTGTTGATCTGCATGTTGTGGAAGATATTCCAATTTTGATTCCCAATGCCTGGAATCTGACTGGGATATAGGGAACAGACCTTTCCTGTTAAGCTCTAGCTTACATTGGAAGTTGGTTTTCGAAAAGTGGACACTATGCCTATGTGCCATACAGTGCCAGAAACCGTGTAACGGGAACACATGGTGCATTTTTGGTCAAACTATTCCTTTAGTGTAGGACGAAACAGGCAGCACATTAACAGATACCTAGTTTCCCTGTAGAAACGACCAAATGGTGCCTTATTTTCTTATGTTTAATGTATGTACAGTTCACGGCTGTGTTTGTGAGTACGTGTTGTTGAGAAACTGTACCATAATGTCCATGTCAAGACAAGACTCCGCTGGGGGTCTGATGATATCGGCGAGTTGGAGATTATGTAGCATGATGAAACCACAAGAATCATAACAATTCTCTTCAGTGTGGCACATGAAGTTTGACAAAACAAATGCTTGAAGTAGGAAAAGTAATCAGACAGCGGGGTAAGAAAATTCCACTAGATATATTTAGAAATAGTCGAGTGAGGAAAGTGTGCTAGATGACAACGTTCCTCCCTTTAGGAGACATTTTTTCCCCATTTCAAGACATTTTCACTTGGAAAAGTTTCATTTTTTTGTGGTGTAAAACACAACCTGGCTCTCAGCTCACCCGGTATTTAGTCTCCGAGTCTCACAGTGTGGGAAAGCTGATTCAGTATCCGTCTGCACTGCATGAATTGAATCCCATTCAGCATTATGTCAGTCAAATATTGAGGACTAGGGTGACTGGAAATTGTGGAGAATCCCATACAGAAATCTGATATCATAAAGGGACAGGCATATATTTCAAAATATAAGTACATATATCTCTGGTATCTATATATATATATATATGTACATCTATTTTTGAGTGTAAGTGGTTGCAGTATAAGATCACCGGCCAAACAAATGAGTCCTCTGTGACTGAAGCCTGGTACCTAATAGCCTGTAGTCCCTCCACCAGCACCAATAACAGCTGTGACTGGATTGGGCATGTACTGGACAAGTTTCTGGATGTAGCCACATCAATGTTCAGACGCTCTTACATCAAAGAATTGGACAATTCGATGCCTTCCCTGGCACAATTCAGAGGAGAATTCCCTGTAGACTGGGATTTTAGCCACTGCTGGTAGACCCGTATGACCGTACGCTTCCATACACCTGCAGATTCAGCTACTTCCTTCACACTATGGTCTTTGGCACGCCCAAATGCAGTCACTCCTTTTAGCCAATCATTAACATCTGCTTTGGAGCCATTTTCCACACATGGAACGAGACATTCCCTGCACTGTACCACCTCTTCCCAATCTATGGATCCCGTCACTCACACCCCGCAGGGATTTAGAGCCCTGTTATCCTCGTGAAGGAGCTTGAAGTTACTACCACCTTGAACACACAAGGTGACTCGTATTTTGTCCGGTGAGCTTACATCCTATATATGAAAAATTGGCATATATTGGCACATATATACATATATATATATAGTGATTTATCAGATAACTGTATGGGGTTACCACAAAGAAGTTGCTCTCAAATGTCTGACATCATAAAGTGGTAAACTTGGACAAGTTCTGTTTTATCCAGATTTTTTAATTGCCAGCCAGAACCACCCTGACGAACCCGGTAAACAATGTACCAACAATAAACACACCCAGTTTTGTATTGTAAGGTAAATGACTGTAACGTTAGCAGACCGCTCCATCAGTGAGCTTCCAACTTCAGCCAAAAACATTGACCTCTTTTCCACTGCAGAGCCAAACGGGTCTCAGGCCTGTGCTGTGCCGTTCCATGCGGGATGTGGGCTCATGAGAAAGTGTTTTTTCCCATCCGCTAAGCTGCTAAATCAGAACCAGGAAATGCCACAGAAAAGTACACAGAGAGTGGCTAACTGCTAACAGCCTGATACTAACACACCTACCATTCTGTCACTCCATCACCGGTCTCTCTCGGCGTGCTCTCAGATTCTTTATCCTCGAAACGTGGTATTTCCGCATCAGTTACGGAAACTGAGCCTGTACTGTGGTGGGCTGCACCTGTAGCCAGCTAACTATATTAGCATTAGCATATCCCAGCAAAGTAACAGCACAAAGCACTACAGAAGTCATCTATTTTTATTTTTCTGTCATTTCTAGACCAGATATTAGAATTTGTGCCCTCAGATTTTAGTCTTTATCCTCTAAACAACTGTTCTTAAGAATTAGTTATTGAAACTGAGCCTGTGCTGTGGTGGGTTGCATCTGTACGCGGCTATCTACACTAGCATTAGCGTATCCCAGCAGAGCCCCACAAAGCATGTTTAATTCCCTCCATCACCAGCCGCTCGACTTCACTTCCTCAGATTGGAGTCATTATCATCTAAACTCTGTCAGGAAACTTCTGTTAGTCAGAATCGAATCTGTTCTGTGGTGAGCAGCATGCTAGCTACGCTAATGATAACCAGCGCTGTCCTCCTGATTAGCATCACCTATTGTTTGGATTGTAGCTTTGATGTGTATTGAGTGGTGGATTGGAAATCTTGCTTTCATTTATTTTGAGTTTGAATTAAGGATGTAAAGCTGCAGTACTAGCGTATGCTAAGAAGGAAACAGTGTATGTTGCTACATCATCCCACCAAACAGTTCTGTGGCACTGAGCATAGGTAGCTCCGTGTCGAACCATGTCCTTGTGGAAATGCCGCTGTGAATTTTACTCTCCGTGCTCAGAACCGTCCGGCCCTACAGTCGAAAAGAGGCTATATAAGTAGTGAGTGATATCACTGGTCCAGTCCGGAACAGTCCCTATCCATGAAGACACCAGACTCCTTTTGAAATCTGTAACAAAGCGGTGGTTGGTCATCTACTGTGTCTTGGCCTCACTGACGCGGTGCACACATCCGTTCACTGTTTACATAGTTGTTGGTATTGGTTCTCTTCGTGTGTGGTCATCTCAAACTCTGAGATGGAACAAAAAAGGAACTATTAAACAAAAAAAGGAACTATTAAACAGCACTTCGTGGCAGATTGTGGCTGCCCGGCTTCTCCAACGGAATATCATTTGGAATTTCAGCATTGTTCAGTTTGGATGTGTTTTTTTGTGTGAAATGTCAAAAAAGAAGAATAAAGGAATGTCCTACAGTTGTTTTCCTTTAACGGAGTTGTTGTTTTTTTGCCTTTAATTCTGAATCTCACTGCACATTTATTAATATGAATGTTTTTTTATTCAGCAGATTTTTCAGACCCAGGGCTGATTTACAATAATGATAAAATACAATAACTAATCTAATACACAATACAGACACAGCTACCACCAGAAGGAGGTGGGTGATTGCGGTGCTGTTGGGAAGGAAGATAAAGGTTACCAGGATCAATAACTGATGATAAATTTAGACTGATATGATCAATATTTATTGAGCTACACATACAGAAGTCTGTCTCTCAGTATGGCGTCGGGCCGCCGTGTTTGCTAACCCAACATGCCAGACGTCTCGGCATGGAGCTGTAGAGGTTCCTAATGGTGTCCTGTGATAATCCATCCCATGCAGCTTGAATATCCTCACACAGTTCCTGCAGATGGTGCGGTAGGGGTGGAGGTGGAGGGACACCAGGCCTTCTGGACGTGTGACAACAAACCGTTCATCTTGGTGCTGACCACGGTGCCTCCACACACGGATTCGTTGGTCGTCTCCACCAAGACTAAAGCGGGACTCGTCACTGAAGATGACCCGCTGCCATTCTGAGTCACTCCATGACAGTCTGGTACGACACCATTGCAGTCTTTGGTGACGGTGACGTGGTGTAAAGGACAGTCGTGGTAACGGTCTGTGTGCATGTAGTCCTGTGTGGTGCAGCCGTCTGCCAATGGTGCTGCACTAACAGGATGACATCACTGCTCACTGAATCATGGGTGTTGGGTCACTTAGCGTCTGTTGGACAATCCGTTGGTTCTTTACATTGGCATGGATGTTAAGCAGTACGTCCACTAGAGGGGAGTCCAGAGTTTCTGACAACAACAAACAAAGTGACACGTTATTCACCATTTTTAAAGCAGCTTCTTCTTGTCGTGTCCACAGACATACGGCTACATACGAATAACTCCATTTACCCCAAAACGAACAAGGAAAAGACTTCCCAAACGTCCTGCCCCGCCTCCCCGCAAGACCAGAGGGGCTTCAAACTGAACCGCCCTCTTCTGGTGGTGCGCTTGGGTGGGGACTTCCATAGCTGGGGACATGCACGGTTTTAAATGGGGTGGCTGAGCTGTCAGTTACTCTCTCTCTCTCTATCTCTCTCTCTCTCTCTGTCTCTATCTCTCTCTCTCTCCCTCCCTCTCTGTCTTTCTCTCCCTCTCTCACTCATTCTCAGTCTCTCATTTTCTCTCTCTGTCTCGCTCTCTCATTCATTCTCTTTCACTCTGTCCTCCAATCTCTCTCTCTCTCTCTATCTGCTACTCTCTCGCTCTTTTCTCTCTCTCTCTCTTTTCTCTCTCTCTCTCTCTGTCTCTCTTTCTCTGTCTTGCTCTCTCATTCTCTCTCACTCTGTCCCCTCCCATCTCCCCTTTTCTGTCTCTCTCTCTCTCTCTCTCTCTCTCTCTCTCTTCCCGTGAGCAGACTTCAGGTGGAGGATCCGTCGTTATGCAGCTCAAACTGTCATCCATCAAACACGCCACTTTGGCAGCTTCTGGTTGCCATGGTAACAGGCCTTTTCCCCGGCGACAGGTTTCAGAAGCTCGTCGCTCCTCTCAGCCCTACAGCAACGCCACCGCTCCTCTTCACTCTTTCATCGTCTCTGTCGTTCTCTCCCCGGAGAGTTCAGCCTCAGCCTTTTTACATCTACACAAACAGAAAACCACATACAGACATGAACAATCTATTTATTTATGTGTTTGTTTGTTTATGTGTTCGTGTGTTTGTTTGTGTTCGTGTTTGTTTGTCTGTTTGTGTGTTTGTTTCTTTGTTTGTATGTGTTTGTTTCTTTGTGTGTGTTTGTTTGTTTGTTTGTGTGTGTGTGTGTGTGTGTGTGTGTGTGTGTGTGCGCGTGTCTGTGTGTGTGTGTTTGTGTGTGAGGGCGTGTGTGTTTGTGTGTGTGGGGGTGTGTGTTTTTGTTTCTTTGTTTGTGTGTTTGTTTGTTTCTTTGTGTGTTTGTCTGTGAGGGCCTGTGTGTGTGTTTGTGTGTGTGTGTGGGGGATGTGTTTATGTTTCTTTGTGTGTGTGTGTGCGTGTGTGTGTGCGTGTGTGTGTGTGTGTGTGTGTTTGTTTCTTTGTTTGTTAGGTCACAAATTTATGAATGTACTTTATTGCTTGTTTATAAATATGTTTGTGTTGATGATTGTATGTTATAGGTGCCACAGTATTCATCTACTCAGTATTTAAACTGTTCTCTGATGTCCTACGTAGAAGGTATGTGACTTCGCCCAGATGCGGTTCTACCCATTTCCGCCCTATGATCTGGTTCTAGAATGAAACAAACTGTTTTCCCTTTTGTTGGTGAGCTCATGAATAATCTGAGAAGCTCTGCTCTGATTGGCTGGACAGTGAGGCACCGTGATGAAGCACCATGTGGAAATAGACTTAATAAAAGGAGCCTCCGTGTAAATAAGCTCCGCCCTCATACTATTTAGTTAGCTATGCTAGTTAGCTTGGAGCTAATGCTAGTAGCTAACGTTAGCTATACTAGCTACTGGCTTTCCATCTGGACATCAACACACAGTAGATTAAAGCTGTTCCTCACTATGGAACTCTCAGTTTAAGATGATCTGCTTCAACCGGCAAATCACACAGCATGGCTGCTACTTACAGGCTGCTGTTGGGGTTGTGATGCTAATAAAGGTGGAGCTGCTCCTCTCTTCAGTCTCTTCAGGGTCAAACGCTGAGCGGAGCTGCTCCATATTGTCCAAGATGTTTGGGAAACGGTCCGGAGTGAAATGTGCAGACTGCAGGATTAAAGTTGTTCGGGGATCCTGTTAAAGATGAGGGAGCTGAAGTTCCTGTTCTACAGCTTGTTTGTGAATTTTCTGTTCCACCTTAAATGGTGCTGCAGTTACATTCTCGCGCCTGTACAAGCTGCAGCATTTAAGGTGGAACGGAACATTGGATTAAGAAGCTGGTGAATAGGAAGCGACTTCAGCCTCTGCTGAACTTGGCTGCTATTTCCACGTTGTGATTGAGGCCAGCTTCTTCTTGTACAGTTTGTTCTGAAAGTTCTAGTTCAAGTGGAGGAAGCGCTTACTCATATACAGGTATGCAGGTGTATGCAGGTGCAGGTGCTATTGACAGGCAACACTTCATCAGTAGGTCAGTCAGCAGGTCACCAGTGCAATCAATCAAACAGAGAGATGCTGCACTTTAACCTAACCTGGCAGATTTGCTCAGTAACAGGTTAGGCTCCGTAAACTTGTTCAGTAAACTTCAGGCTCCTGCAGATGGAGCTGCACGAGGATGATGGGGCTCTAAATCCCTGCGGGGTGTGAGTGACGGGATCCATAGATTGGGAAGAGGTGCTACAGTGCAGGGAATGTCTCATTCCATGTGGGGAAAATGGCTCCAGAGCAGATGTTAATGATTGGCTAAAAGGAGTGACTGCATTTGGGCGTGCCAAAGACCATAGTGTGAAGGAAGTAGCTGAGTCTGCAGGTGTATGGAAGCGTACGGTCATACGGGTCTACCAGCAGTGGCTAAAATCCCAGTCTACAGGGAATTCTCCTCGGAATTGTGACAAGGAAGATATCCACCAAATCTGGACCAACTGACCAATTCTTTGATGTAAGAGTGTCTGAACGTTGATGTGGCCTACTTCCATGTTACTGGTGCATGCTAGTAGGTAGGGGTCAGTCACAGTCGCGGGGGTGCAGCCTGGACTGAAACACTACCCTGTAACTTCATCATAAGGGGGCGGGGATAAATAGCTGTAGACTAAAAGGCATCATTTATATAAATAGGATGGAAAAATAAACGTCCGCCTGCTGTACTTCTGCTTGACCGACAGACGCTGCCTCAGGGCAGACCCCTGAGCACGAATTCAGTGTTGGTCTGACCTGCACTCGTCTGTCTTTTTTTGTTGCCCCCATAGAGTCCAATTCATTTTCACCCCCATTCAAACCCTATTATCTCCTTTAACCTACAGCCACCAAACTGCATGTACTGACTGGGTACTCTAACCCACAGACATACTGACCTGCACTCCTCATATATATACATATATATATCAGGATACATTAATGATTATCAACATGCACACAACATGTATATCTAATTTGCATTCTCATTGGGCCCTTGGCTGATAGGGCCCCCAGGCGGCTGACGTGACGTCGCCGTGAGTTGGAGATTGTTATGTAAGGAGTTTCCTGCTTGTTTGGATGGAAAATAAAGACATAAACACCGAACAGGTCAGGTTCTCAGAAACAGGAGAGGAGGTGTAGCCCACGAGCTCGCCTTAAAACCCCGTCCAGCTTCACCCTCACACAGCAGACAGACAGAGCGAGAGAGAGCAGTGAACACAGGTAAGGCTCGTGTTATCATCTGTTACTGCTTTTGTGGGAAGCGGGTACGTGACGGTGGTCGTAGGGCTTTGAAGTATTTCAGTTAAACAGTAATCAAACGTTTTACAACACACAAAATACATATGCAGAAAAATGAACTGTCCCGTGTACGTGTCCAATTGATGGATATTTGCGTGTCCACTGATGCAGTTGACCGTCTCTGATGGCCGTGTCTGTGTCCCCTGTGTCGGGACAGAAGGAGACGGGTCTGCGGAGTGCAGCGCTGCTCGGGAAATCTTCATCGTTCTCCAACATGAGTGAAATGTGAGTATTACTGATGGGATGGTTTTTTACTCTCCATGAACTGATATTCAGTCTAAATGAACACTTAAATAATTTAACTGCTGTTAAAAAAAAAAAAAAAAAAAAAAATATATATATATATATATATATA
>CM067478.1:40267483-40291668 GCA_034552555.1 Semaprochilodus insignis
TTTTTTGACAGTATTTTCACCAACTTTGTCTGTTGTAACATATCAGACGTCAGAAATGATTCACATGGTGACGCACCGTGTCATACGGTGAGGCTTCCTGAAGCCATATGGCCCACCTCTATAGTGCACCCTGCCCTCTGAATCCGCACCAGCAGTCTGACTGTATGCTACTTTCGTGAGAACAAGCCAAATGTGAGCTCCACCTGTATATAAACACTCTCTCGCTCTGAGTGACTCCAGCGTGTCGCCACTGGAAGGTCACTTCACAGCCGTATTTACAACCCCAGATTTCTGCCAGATCCTCCTTGTTTCAGTTTGTTTTCATTTCCCCCGTTCTGGGAGCACGACTCTACAGACCTGTGACCCACAACAGCACCGAGACTCTCTTCCCTGCATGACTTTAATTCATGTTTATCCAGAGCAGGGAGAAACCTCGCCTGTACCTGCAGGAACACGCAAGAAAAACACCAAACCAGCCGCGGCTTTGGGTCTCCACCGCCATCGCAAGCCACAAGACTGCAGGAAGCAGCAATTACGAAATTTGTCATGTTGCAGGCCAACAATATGACTATATTTGGTGTGAGCTGAGGGTGAAGTCACAGGTTGATGAAGTTGCAGCCATTCAAATATGGCTAGAGAGCTTTTGGGTTGGGTTGGGGGGTTGGGGGGGTGAAGGGGACTGGAGGGGTCTGTGGGAAGCTAGTTAGAAGAGAAGAAGAACAACAACAACAACAACACCACAAAACAGAAGGTCAGAGAAGAAGGAAAGTAGTAGTAGCACAAGTAGCACAGCCTCCCTGACCAATGCAACACCTGCAAGCTGCACAACTGCCATGCACTGGCAGGGCCTTGCAGGCTGCAGGAGCCTCAGGCTGGCTGCGTCCTGCGCGTTAAACATTCATGCGCGCGCTCGTGGAGACACTCACGCACGCACACACGCGCTCGCTCGCTCACTCACTCACCAACAAACTCTCCAAGTTGACCGCGGACCGGGGGTCCCTGATCATGGCCTCCAGCTTCTTGAGCCGGTTTTCCATCCTCCTCTCTGCTCCGGGAGACATCTCGGCGAGCGTGCACGTCCCTCTCCGCCTCCGCATTAAATAATATATATGAAAGTATTTGTTTACTCCTGGCTGCCTGGGCCTAAAGGAGCAGGAGCAGCAGCAGCCTCCTCCTCCTCCACCTCCTTGCCACCACCCTCCTCCTCCTCCCCAAAGTCTCTGGCACGATCCAGGATCGAGGAGCCCAACAGGAATAAGGAGCAATCCTGCGGAAAGGGCCGGAAAGTTCTCGGAAAGTTGCGAGACTATGAAGGGTCAACTTCTGGCCCCATGGCTGACTCCACAAGTTGGGCGATATCTGTAAAGGAGGATGGATCCAGCAGCAGGGCGTTTTCTCCTCTCCACTCCCCTCCCCTCCTCTCTTCTCCTCTTCCCTTTCTCAGGCTCGCTCTCTCTCTCTCCCCGTCCTGCTGGTTTTCCCCCCTCCACCTCCACCGCCGCCGCCGCTTTGGTTTATTTGGTTTTCGCCTTCTCCTCCTTCTGCTCCTGCTCCTCGCTCCGTGCTCTTCTTCTTCTTCTCCTCCCTCTCCGTCTTCCTTCTCTAGCCATAAACTCGGAGCCCCGTCGAGATTCGTGTCCGTGTGGTTGAATTAATCCAGCGTATTTCGGAGTTTGGAGGGTCTAATCCACCTCCCTCCGCCTCTCTCTCCACAACTATTCCTCGCTCTTCCACCAGCAGCTCCCTCCGCCACAGGGGTTTTATTTTCCCACCCGTATTCGGGCTAAGTCCCGCCCAAACCTCGCTGCGTTTGGCTGATCTCGCGCACTCGCCGCGGCACGCTGATTGGATGGCTGTCGCGTCACCGTAGCAACCGTAACAAAACAGCGGATGTTTGTTTTATTTTGTGTACATATATAAATTACTGTGAACACACATACACCACACACCAAAACACACACATACATACACATATATACACACATACCACACACACACACCACACATACACATATATACACACATACCACACACACACCACACATACACATATATACACACATACCACACACACACCACACACACACATACACATATATACACACACATACCACACACACACACCACACACACATACATATTTACACAAATATATACACATACACATACCACACACAGCACATACACACACCAAACCACACATACACATATATACACATGTACCACACACACATACGTACACACACACACACACACACACATATATACACAAATATACACACATACATAAACCACACACCGCACACATACACACACAGCACATACACACACACACACACATACATATTTACACAAATATATACACATACATAAACCGCACACCGCACACATACACACACAGCACATACACACACACACACACACCAAACCACACATACACATATATACACACGTACCACACACATATACACCACACACATACGTACACACACACACATATATACACAAATATACACACATACATAAACCACACACCACACATCGCACACATACACACACAGCACATATATACACACCACACACACACACACACACATATACACCACACACATACATACACACACATACATATATACACAAATATACACACATACATAAACCACACACCGCACACATACACACACAGCACATACACACACACCAAACCACACATACACATATATACACACGTACCACACACATATACACCACACACATACGTACACACACACACACACACACACACACACACACATATATAGCTCGCAGCGGCCGCTCCGGATAAAAAGGTGCTTTTTGTTTATCTATGAGTGTCTTTTTTTATATTGTAAATTGTCTTGTAAATCTATTGTATTTATTGTTCTGTGTAGCACCTTGGTCCTGGAGGAACGCTGTTTCGTTTCACTGTGTACGGTACACCACTGTATATGGTTGAAATGACAATAAAAAACTACTTGACTTGACTTGATATACACAAATATACACACATACATAAACCACACACCACACACATACACACACAGCACATATATACATACACACACCACACACCGCACACATACACATATATACACACATACCACACACACACACACACACACACACACACATACACACACATATACATACATAGATACACATACATACACACATACACACACACATATACACAAACACACACACACACACACCTATATATATATGTATACCAGTATAGGTTCAGTATAACCCCGATCATGTTAAGTGTGAAAAAAAATAATGCATAAAGATGTTCTCCATCTGTATGTCCCACTGTTTTATTTGTTTGTTTGTTTGTTTGTTTGCTGTCCAAACTATCAAAAAACAATTTGCATACGCCAAAAATGTTTGTTTTTTGTGTTTGTTTGTTTTTTTTGCTGTCCAGACTATCACAAAACTATAAAACTAAAAAATGATGGTGTAAAGAATCCAGATCAGGGATCTATGGTACAAGTACGTACGCTTGGATAAACTGCGCACATGGGAACACACACACGAGTCAACAGGTTCCGCTCCATTATTAATACTCAAGTGTTTGAGGCTGCTTCTCTGTCCAATCAGCGCGCTGCTGAGTTTGAAATTCCAGCCAATCAGAGCGCAGCGGGCGGGCGTTGCCTGAATACGGGTGGGGGGTAAAAAAAAAAAAAAAACTTAAATAAATAAATAAATCGAACTCTTCCCTCTGACGTCACCCCGAGACGACAGCATTCTTTACCCATGAGCCTCTGTTCTTCTCGGCTCGCGCCCACGAACGGAGGCGCGCGGGAAACAGCGGCTGTAACCAAGCAACCAACTTAAGACTTCGGAAATCACAATAATAACACGTGCAGGCTAACAGAGTTAGCATTTTACAGGCTAATCATGATCCCGGAAATGACTTTTTGTAAATGAGTGTTTTATGTATGTATGTATTTATTTATTTAATTATTCAAACCAACGTGTTGATTGATGTTAAATGAATGTGAAAGCTTCATTAAAGTCGTTGCTATAAACAGATAAACATATCATTTCAACCACAGTCCTGGAAGGTTTTACCCTAAATACGGATCTGATTACAGGAGGCTTAATGTGATGTTTATTCATGCCATAACTGATATAATTCAAGTCATATTTGCTCCGCAGGTCTGGCCAGAGACCCCATCCTGCTGCAGTACTCCTGAGATGGGCTGACTGATGATGGTCACACCTCACATTTGGCTCTGGTGCATCTCTGTGGAGGTCCTGATCTGTGCACTTCCTGTGAATTCTGCAGATCATTAAGGACATAAATGGGCTCGTATCTGTACACATGCACTCCATGCAGGTGACAAAAGACAAGAACAGAAATGAAATACTGCACCAGCAGCAGGAGCATTTAGGTGAGGCCAGTAATTCTCCAAGTAGAGAGTTTAGGGCCATTTGTGCTGCACACAGAGGAATTTGTCTTCCACATTTAACCCATGCGTGAAGTGACACACCCACACACACACACACTAGGGGGCAGTGAGCACACTTGCCCGCTGGGCAGCCCTATCCATGGTGCCCAGGGAGCAGTTGGGGGTCAGGCGCCTTGCTCAAGGGCACTTCAGTCGTTACTGCCGGTTCAGAGAATCCAGGGTGGTTCCCTAACCTCCAGCCCACGACTGCACAACCGAGCATCGTCTTGGTCCTGCTTCCATATATCCACAACTTCTGATTGGTTGTCTGGACCCTACTAGGCCAGAGGTCTTCATATCTGGACCTTGAATCCAGTCTCCTGTCCTGGATTGCGTAGTTACCCTCAGCTGTGACACTAGGTGGACAATCAGGTACATAAACAGTTCAGTTAATGATCAGTGACTACGAACTCCATGACCGGGGACTGGAATCATGGTCCAGACTCGAAGACGTCTATATTAGGCCTGGACTGACCTGCCTCATAAAACAAGACTTCCAACCCTTTCTCTCCCATGCTTAAAGGACGAGTGTGTAACCTCTAGTGGTGAGGTTTGGAATTGCAGCCTACTGAATACCTCCATCCACCAATTACCCAGAACCTGTGGTGGCCTTCAGGTGTTCTGCTGATGCCTCAGTGCCTCGTTTAGCTTCTTCGTGTATTCTCTTCATTTGGCACAATACGGGTTCTTAAACTGATTCAGTATCAGCTAGTAGCTAGTGTTCTAGCTATTTATTCCATCCATTAAGCGGTTCTACCTAGCATGCTTATATCATCAGACCATCAGAACATCCTCTAATGCTGAACATTTACTGATGAGCACATTCACCAGCTTCTAGCTCTTATTGCCCTGGTCCACCTTAAACAGTGATGTGGCAACATTCTGGAGTATGAGGTGTTATATTAACTGCTGCACTATTTAAGGTGGAAATTCAAACTTGAGATTCTACCAAGAGGCTGACTTCAGTCTCACCTAGGTTTGATATGACATGAATGATTGTAGAGACTCAGATGTTCTTTGCAGTGGTGGTGATGGGAACCGGGGTCTCCAGGTCTACAACACAAATACAGACATTTTATTTACTATCTAGAACCACCAGTGAACCTACATGTATCTTCTGAGTTTATATGGAAAGTTGATGATGGAAAATCTGAAAAACCTGGAAATAGTAAGTTTTCTTTAGGGACTACATTTTACCTCACAGCGCCCTGCAGCATGTATCCCTCCACCATGAATGGAGTTTAAGGCTGAAATCTTCTCCACACTATCATAAACAGCGTCTCAGACATCAGGCAGCGTATTCAGAACCACCTCATGTAGGAACTTTCTGTGAGGGAGCTTTTAAAGGGGGACGTCTGGTACCACCACTGGGAACAGTTCTGACTCAGTTACTCTAGAGCGGAGCGTTTCACACCAACCTCCCTACATGACTGAATTTCTAAAAGGTGGTGGACTTCCCCTTCAAAGTAGCTCTTCACCTCAAGCTGTTTTTTGGGAAGCAACTTTTTGCAGTTCATTTACTTGAACGTGCGTCCTGAAGGCCTCTGTTTGTACCCTGTACGGCACACAGGGAGTCAAAGATTAGAGCAACACTGCCCCCTGCTGGGCGGGAAACACACTACCTGAGGATCTTCACTGGTGAAGCCCCATTGATAGTTCGGGAGGTTAGATATGTTGGAATTCCCTCATTTTCCTAAAGGATACCTTACTGTTTTTCACAGTAGCCATAGAAAGCAGTTTCCGCCTGTTCCGAAGCTCGTTCAATTCTTCAGTAGCATCATCGGAAAACATCTAGATGGGAATGTGTAGTGGTTTACACAATCGGAAGTGAACTGGAATTTCGTCTTTGAAGGTGAGTGAGCACTTATGAAAGTGTTTAAATGCTGTGTGTTTATTGTGTCAGGATAGTTCCGATATGCGAAGCGCAGCAGTTGACCGCTTTGTCTCAGCATGGTCATCATTATGGGAAGAGGTGTTCGTAGTTTCCCTACGCTCCCTATGCAAGATCTATACCCTCCTTGGCATCAGAGGAGTTGCAAAGAGGAGAGCCATTAAGTCCACTACAGAGGCTGCAGAGCGAGCGTCGAGGTGGATCTGGATTAAAAGGTCCGAAACGTGGGGTAACACTACTGGGACACAAGTCGGGGTCTGATCAGCCCTGGCTGGGTCGCCTGAGGGAGGGTGTCTGATGTTGTGAGACCCGAAACACCCAAGGATCTCAGGAAACATCAGTGATGATGTGTCCCAGCGCATCCACAGATGTATCTACACACATCACTTTCACTCCTCATTGCTCACTAGCTCAACACAGAGTCCCACAAAGAGAGACAACAGTGTCCCAGTTCATAAACAAGGAGTTACAGGAGTCAAATAGCTTTATTTATACCTAATAAATAGACACAATTCGAACCTTACCTTCATTAACATTTCCAGCTCTAAGTGGTTTAGACGCCTGTTCATCTCTTACTTCCACCCACTCTACCACCGCCAAACAGTGTGATGGACAAGGGCCCGCAACAAGCACTTCCTGTGTGTTAGACCCGCCCTTTCACAGTTTGTAAAAGCGTTTCGGTACTGGTAAAAGTGTTTCACGTCTTGTACACTTGTTTTTGCTTTTGTAATTTTGTTTTCTGAAACGTTCATTTGATTTGCACTTCTCGGTCACCGTATAACACACCCTGGGGGGTCAACAGAGTCAGCTCTGAGCATTTCAACTCCTGGAGTCATTGGCTAAGAGCCTCAAAAGAGCAGCACATGCAACACGAGCCAGTAACTTCTCAAAAACAGAAGCCTTTAATGAGGAAGAGCGGACGGAAATCCGCCAAACAGGAACTGAAAGTCCCTCAGCAACTATAAAAAGACTTCACATGCTGCCCCAGTACTGGCTGAGTGTAACGATCACTGTTGGTTCATCGGCTCAGTCAGACACAAGGGCTCGTCTTCCAGTCTGTTTATACTGAAACAGATTTTGAAATGCATTAATCTTTGTTCGTAATGCTCGGCTGCAGACTGCATGAGCTGAACATATGATATGAAGAACACACGAGCAGTTTAACCAACTCTGCTGCAGAGGGCTAGCACTATTCACTACACTGCCACAAGTATTCGCCCATCTCCCCTCACACACATATGAACTTCAGTGACCTCCCATTCGTAATCCATAGGGTGTAATATGATGTTCCACCCTTTACAGCTAGAACAGCTCCAACTCTTCTGGGAATTCTTTCCACAAGGTGTAGGAATGTGTTTATGGGAATTTCTGACCATTCTTCCAGAAGCACATTTGTGAGGTCAGACACTGATGTTGGACGAGAAGGCCTGGCTCGCAGTCTCCGCTCTAATTCATCCCAAAGGTGTTCTATCGGGTTGAGGGCAGGCCAGTGCAGTTCTTCACCAAACTCGCTCATCCATGTCTTTATGGACCTTGCTTTGTGCACTGGTGTGCGGTCATGTTGGAACAGGAAGGGGCCGTCCCCAAACTGTTCCACAAAGTTGGGAGCATGAAATGGTCCAGAGTCTCTTGGTCTGCTGAAGCATTAAGAGTTCCTCTCACTGGACCTAAGGGTCCGAGCCCGACTCCTGAACAACACCCCCACACCATAATCCCCCCTCCACCAAACTTTACACTCGGCACAATGCAGTCAGACAAGAGTACCGTTCTCCTGGTACCGCCAAACCCAGACTCGTCCATCGGATTGCCAGATGGAGAAGCGTGAAGCTGATCTGAAGGTCACATGAAGTTTGGAGGTCTGTAGTGATGGACTCTGCAGAAAGTTGGTGACCTCTGTGCACTGTGCCCCTCAGCATCCGCTGACCCCGCTCTGTCACTGTACGTGGTCTACCACTTCGTGGCTGAGTTGCTGTCGTTCCCAATCACTCCCACTGTGTTATAATCCCACTGACAGTCGACTGTGGAATATTTAGTAGGGAGGAAATTTCACGACTGGACTTGTTGCACAGGTGGCATCCTTTCACGGTACCACGCTGGAGTTCACTGAGCTCCTGAGAGCGACCCATTCTCTCACTAATGTCTGTAGAAGCAGTCTGCATGTCTAGGTGCTGGGTTTTATACAGCTGTGGCCATGGAAGTGATTGGAACACCTGAATTCGATGATTTGGATGGGGGAGTGAATACTTTTGGCAATATAGTGTATATTACTGTAGCTCAGCTAGCTGGAGCACATGGCTGAACGATAACTTGACAGAAACAGCGTCTAAGACCAAAATACTGGGCTGACCAGAACACTACATGTTCATATGACCTATTAGAACAATATATTAGAGCTTCAGCTCGACACAGACTGAACCATCACAGGTAAATACTGAATTACATCAGCTACGTACCATCCATCTCCGAGCTCTCACTTGGAGGTACAGCAGCAGCAGCAGAGGGACCCAGCCTGCAGTGACGTTGTCACAAAAGCTCCCGAAAAATATTAATTGTAACCACTTTTATGAAATTATAATGAACTTTTTAATCAGAATCATTTTGGTGAAATCTACATTTTACAATCTGCACAATTTCAACTCCTGTGCAGCGTGCCCAAACTTTTGCTTCAGGCATTCTCTCATTATTCATCTTTAACGTCACGCCTGTTAGAAATCTGGCCATCATCTACTCCCTTATCTGTTCACGGCGACAGGAACGTTGGCTAGGAGTGCCCAAACTTGGGCCTGCCAGTGTTCATCTTCCACAGAAGCCGCTCTAGACATTCCTTTACCACGAAATAATAACCATAAAAAGCTGAACTGTGACTAATTGCACCTGTTTTTCGCCGAAGCATGAGTCAGCAGCTTATGAATCAATAAAGGCAAAACAAAAATGAGTCACCGTAATGCCTTTCCTGATGTTACTGGAAGATACGGAACATTAATATGCCAGACTCAGTCTAATGCCAACACGAAGCTCGATGTAATCACCCACCTCAGCGCTCTGCCAAAGCAAACTCCCACACTCAGCATAACATCCGGAGGACGGCGGCAGGCAAACAAAAACCTGTTGTTTATTCTATAAAATGAAGATGATATTCCATCGCACAGCCTCAAACCAAAGCTCGGAATACGTCCGAGATATTAAACAGACTTATTAACTCTTTGGAATGCTGACGTGGGCCCATGTTTCAGTTCCACACTCTCATAAACACTGAAGGTTTCATAGCAGTTACAGTATCAATTACAGTAGGTATGGAATAATTCCTAGTGGCTATTACGGAATACTTTATAGTACAAATCCTATTTCATGGAAAAGTTGGGACATTGTGTAAAATGCAATTAAAACAAGAATCAAAACCAAATTAGAATTTGATGCTGCAGCACAGTCAAAATAAAGCTGGGAGAGAGAACGTGTTCACCATCACCTGTCCTTGAACTACAGCTTAATGGTTCGGGAATTGAGGAGACCGGACACTACTAAACCCTCCGTGATCGTCGCCTGATTCCCCTCTTCATGGCGCGGCATACATTTCCAATAGGAGGCGGATCTGGACTGCAGGCAGATCGGTCAAAGCACACTCTGTGTCTACAAAGCTTCTGTAGCCCATGCAGAGTGAGGCCCGGCATTGTGTTGCTGGAATAACCATGGACTTCCTGGGAAAAGACATCATCTTGATGGCAGCACAGATCCCGATTACACCACCGCATCAACGGTACCTTCACTCACAGGCAGGTCTCCCATGCCTTGGCCACTGATGCCCCCAATCCGTGACAGATGGTCACTTCCGTCTTTGGCACAAAGAACTCAACATCAGTTTTCCTGAAACCAAGCTGAGAACGGGACCCATCCGACCACAGCTTCAGGACCATCTGAGCTTTGTTAAACACAGTAACGTTGACAGAGATTCCTCCCGATTCCCGGATTCGTTTCACATTAGGTACAGCAGACGGTGTTGATCTCTGCCTGTGAAGAGACTGAGTCTTTGGTGGAACTAATTTACACCCAGTCATGATCCCTCACCTGGAACCAAATCACCTGCTAAAGTTTCAAAACGCTGTAAACTTTAATAATATTCTATGAACTTTTCACTCTTATTTTCTCCCAACTTTTTTGTGGGTGTTGCAAACATCATTCAACAAAATACAAAAAGCCATCAAGATGGTCAAACAAAACATTAAAACCCATTTAGGACATTTTACTTCAAAAGGTCCAGAGAATGAACAAATCACAGATTGTAGTTTTGTTTTGATTTTACAAAATCTCCCAACTTTTCCAGAAACGGGATTTGTAATTAGGCAACTGAATATTTCTAAGAGTTACTGAATAATTGGTGGTAGTTGATGAATAGTTTGGAGTAGTTACTACAGTATATAACTCACCATGTTTACTGATTAATTTACATATTACTAATAAGTAATAAATCTTAATAACAGAATAATAAGCCAGGAGTTTAAGTGATTAAAGCAGGTGAAGGACCGTAAACACTCTATGAATATCAGACTGAATCCCAACTTTATACAGCTATATCTAGGCATATTTGTGACGCTGGATTGGCGAACCAGACGCTCGCGGAGGTAAACTGCAACAAGACTTTAATGCGGAGTCGTGAGGAAGTCGATTCGGCAAATGAACAGAATTGCTGAACCAGAGCGACCAAAACAGACACGGGTGAGACGAGGCATAAATCCAGATACAGGCTGGGGTCAGAACCAGGACACTCAGAAACCAGGCGATCAACCAAGAGGGAGAGGCAAAAAAACCAAAGGGCAGAAGAGGGTCAAACCCGGGAATACAGACAGCAATAGAAAACCGCTCGGTAAGCAACACCAGGGTCGGCAATACTTCACGAGGTGTTGTCGACAAGGGCAGGTATATATACACAACAGGTAAATGGAAGACAGGTGAGGTTAATCAGAACTCTGGTGAGGTAGGGCGGGGAAGCTGTTCCTGATTGGTGGAGATAGCAATTGTGGTGTTGTAGTCAAGAAGCATGGGGAGTGTAGTCCCCAGACTCGGCAGAGGAAGAGTGCTGACGCGTGACAATATTGTTACCTTGCATATCCCAAATAACTTTTTCAGAATCAATTCAAAATGAATGAAAATAAAATTTTCCACTCTATCTTGTATACGGTATTTACAAATGAAAAACAAACTACTGATAATAAAACAGACGTCATTCAATGTTCATTCTCTAGTACAAGTCTTTAATGGTATTGGACTAGAACATATAGCATTGCACTTTATTATGAATCTGTATCGACTGTGGATCAGCCACAACTGACTGATACAATTAGGTCAGTATTGGTGTTGATACAGATCCAGAATATCTGAAAGGTGAACGTACAGAAAGGCAGTAGAGGGTTTACTACATTTGGCCACTGTGCGACTCATATTTCAAGGAAACATCGGAATAAGTCAGATAACAGATTTATATTTATATGTGTATTGCAATAAATATGTAGTAAGTGTTGTTTGAACATGTGCGTACTGTACTTTGCAAAGCTGTCTGAGGTAAACTTGCAAACCGTGCAAGAGGTAAACTTCCCTGTAGTCACAAAAACTAAGCTGCCTAAATAATTCAGGCAGAAAAAGGAAAGGTAGATTCCGGATGTCCACTGCTGATAGTTTACTGGTAGGCTAAGATCAGCACGTCAACAGGAGGATGAACAGAAATCACTGAACAGCAGTCTAACAGTTACCCAGAATCTCCACGACATTAGCATCACAAACTCGTCGCTCAAAATAGGGCAGCCAATCAGATCCTACACGGCTGAGAGCCTTTTCTATTTTATATATGTTGAGTGTCCTTTCTCAACCCTAAGAAGCTCAGCACGAGTTGTTTCTGACTGTGTTTACTTAATAATCTGATCCGATGACTGTGGAAAATGAGATTTTGTCAGTAATCCAATCATCATGTTTACATGCACTTGAGTAATCCGGATCTACACGAGTCAGGCAGTAATCGGATTTCTGCTTTTCAACAGACCAATAAACCCACAGAATAAGACGTGACATAAACGCAATGCAAATCTTTAAGTTCATTAAGTTCATTCAGACCTTTCCTGAAAATGTTACTTAAACATACCTTATCTAGAACAGAGGTTTTCCAACCGTCCCCAGAGAGTCCAAAATTCCATTAAGAATCTATCTTATAATGCATAAGGGTGGAGCAAAAATGTGGACTGCCTGCTGGGGCCTGAGGACCGGTCTGAAGACCTCAGATCTAGAAGATGAAACATGTTTATATCCTTCATTTCGTCAAGCACGTAGCAAGCATTTCAGTGTCACTCCAAAAGAGTTTGTCTTGCAGCGGCTGTGTTAAATGCTGCCTGCTTATTATCCAGCACTGCAGTCTGTTTTTACACAGGCACAGACTCAAAAATCAGAAAGACATCAGAGTAAGGGTCTACAAGCACCGAGAAACCAGACTACCCTGCTAAAATCCAGCTCCCTGTATCAGATTTGTGGGCCTAAGAAATCACAGTATGCTGTTTACACAACCCTGTGAATCATCAGACAACTGCAGAAATCCGATTATGATTATTCGTATTATTCATATGATTATTAAGTGCATGTAAATACACTCATTTCTCATTTTGTCATTTAGCCATGTGTTTCATTTACAACACTTAATTATTTAGTCGTATGCACAGCTCTGATTGTCTAGGTGAAAGTAATATCTGCTACAGAGAACAAACTTAAATACAGCATTTTAAACACCTTTTAGTACCGTTTCTATTTGTTTAAAATATTGGGGGGAAAAGTATATAATATACATATATATATGGCTCTATAACTTTTGTGCTGGCCACATTTCGTGTTTTATTTTTTCCCAACGTGTTAAATTACAGTAACTGTGTATTAAAGACTGTAGAATATGTGTAACTTATTTTCACTTAGAAATGAACCACAGTTTGTCGTGTGACCAGTGGTTCCACACAATGTAATGACATAATCAGTTACACAGTTTGCTAGAAAGTAAATGGCATTACCTTTCCACTAGCACTCTGTATCAACAGGTTCTGGTCTGCACTTGTGACAAAACATGGAAAATCGTATAGAATGATTGTTCCCTCATTCCTCAGCTGGTTTCAGTGACCTACACAAATAATTAAATAAAATAATAAAATAATTAAACAAAAATAATAATAAAATGAAACTATAAGCAGCGATTAAAGACATACAGGTCAGAGAGAGCAAGGCAGGTTCATCTTTGAACCTTAGAACCATAAAGTCCCTGTAAACATCAAAGGATAAAAGATAAGCCATTTAGTGACCACAGAATCTTCATTTCATATATACTACTATTAAGTTTGGAATCGCAGGAATATTAATAATTACTATTCAACAATAACTTCTTTATTCCTAATTTAAAGGGCCCATATCCTACATTACTCTGGTGTTTTACTTTTTGCCCTCAGGTCCACTTATTACATTTGTGAGGTCTTATTGTTTTTTCAGTTGACCTTTTTCAGCCTCTTTTTCTGTAGAATGAAAAAGGCTGTTTTATTACTTTAAGACTGATATATGTAAATGAGCTCTGTTCTGAGTGAATGCCCAGTCTTGTGCCTTGGTAGAAGCGGTCTAGGGCTGTCATGATTGGTCGACATAATCCACAAAAAAAGTGCTGTCTATTCATGTTTTTACCATTAGTAGGAAAGCTGTTTGAACCCTGTTGTCACTGTCATTGCTAAATAAACTCATTATTACCATGTTAATAATTGGAATAACTATAATTACTTTTAAATATTTTTTTATGATGGTGGAGATGCCAGGTTAAAAGTAGTTTTGCACTTAAAACCTTATATAAACCCTGTTTGGATTTTGTTTTGTGCTACGTTATTATGACATAGTAATAAAAGTTTGTTTTTAAAATTAAAAGGAGCTTAAATGAGACGCTTGATTTGATTTTTCAAGGAAAATTAATCACTGAGATTAATCGACTAATGGGTAAAATAGTTGACAGATTAATCAATAGAAATGTAGTTGTTAGTGGCCGCCTTACAGCTGTAACCCTCCTTATAACTTCACCACGAGTGGGCTGAACGTCTGTAAGCTGAATAGGTGGATATATGCAAATAAACTGGTTAACATGAAATCATAGAACCAGTGAAGTAAAAATAAGCTGTTCTGCAGTTTTGTCTGCATAAATTAACTGTATGGAATGTTGAGAGACTTTAGCAATGTTTACATATAACACCAAATTACTGTCATTTATTCCAGAAAGGTTTTTTTTTTTTTTAATGTAATGCTTCTTGTAAAATGTGCCCGTTAAATAATAAAATCAAATTTATTGTTATGGCTTTTCATAAAAGTCCTATTAACAGCTGTTTTATCGGTGAGACGTCACTGCTTTTCAAATATGTAAGAAATTTGGGATATTAATTTCATTATAAGTTCATTCTTGGTACAACTTTCTACATAATTATGGAATCATCTAGTGCTTCAGACAACTTATATGAAACCTACAGAATATTGGCATCATAGTAGAATAATTTCCTTCATGTATCTGCAACAAAGCTAATCATTCAAAACAGTGTTTTACTCATGTAGAACTCAAGCACACATTTAAATCAATCTCTTAATCAGAGTACAGTTCTGTTTGGAGATGTTTTGGTTCTTCTGTAGCTAAAATCCCTCAGTTAAAAGAAGTTTGAGAACTCGGTGTGGCAGATGTCAGCATGGCTGCATCTCAGGACTGCGCTTGGTCTTTCGGTGCGATGCAGATAGAATCAGCAGCTTGTCCATCCGCATCAGCTCTTTACCCAGCTCCGTACACATTCGGCTGCCAAGCGCCTGGTTGGCGGTGTTGGGGAGTGTATCGGAGTACAGAGGCACGTAGTCGGGAAGGGGGGTCTCTGTCCTGGGGCGACCCTGAAAGAGGAATTTTGGAGAGAACCAGGGTGAATCATATACAAACGAATGAAAAGGTCAAATGATATTGTGACGTTACTGCACATCTGTGAAACATTACATGTTTTTTGGGGTTTTTTATTTAAATTTAAATTATTTAACATTATAAATACGATAAAAATAAAACTATTCTGTACTAATGATATGAGCATGCTAGCTAGAACTGCTTGATTGACAGAATAAATAGCTAGAACACCAGTGCTGGAGAACTATTTGGTGTTCTGAGAAATTCAAAAAAAGCTACATTTTGACAGATAGAGGATCAAACTTATTATTTAGCACAAAACACAAAAAAGCAAAGAATCAAAGAAGGGAAAACAAAACTGGGACAGGTGCTGAGGCAACGGCAGAAAACCTGACGGCCACCACGGTTTCTCAGGGAAGGGGTCGGGGGGGCGATGAAGGTTCAGTAGGCAAGGTGGAAAATTCCTTACCAGCTGGTCAAATTCTTTTAGAAAGCTCCAGTTCTTCTCCCTGAGAGGAAAAAGAAGATATTATTAGTGAGAACAAGATGATAAAGATTAGAACCTTTAATGAAATATAACACTGTTAGCTACAAATGGACAGTGTAAAATTACAATGCTTCAACACATTTTCAGCATTGATTTGGCTACAGATGTACAGAACAGTCACAATGCACAAGCAGTGCCACAGTTAAAGGCATAAAGGAAAAGCATATTGTGACATAATAATGATAAAATATTGCCAAACTGCCAACCAGTGTGCAATGCATAACTCTGGTCATGGGCATTGCTAGGCCACTTATAGGCCCCAGTATTATTTAGCCCCACCTCATAAATAAATGTGTATTATATATTAGTTCAAGTCATTGATAGTTTCTTCCTCATTCATTCTCCATTGCTCAACTGTGCCATCACATCTCTAACTTTCCAATAGACTGTAATAGCAGGGTGCGACCTGGGGGAGGCGCTGCTGCTGCTGTAACGCATGATGTCTACTAACATAACGTGAAAAGTGGAACCCCCAGCTCTGCCAATCACATCAGACCTTGTGACTTGTAAGCCAATCATAGCAGGCGTTGTAAGTTGTAAGCCAATCATATAGGACCTTGTAAGTTGTAAGCCAGTCATAGCAGACCTTGTAAGTTGTAAGCCAATCATAGCAGACCTTGTAAGGTGTAAGCCAATCATAGAAGACCTTGTAAGTTGTAAGCCAATCATATCGGACCTTGTAAGTTGTAAGCCAATCACATCAGACCTTGTAAGTTGTAAGCCAATCACATCAGACCTCATAAATTATAAGCCAATCATATCAGACCTTGTAGGCTATAAACTGATTATATCGTAACTCATAAGCTGTAAGTCAAACATATCAGACCTGGGAGGGTCTCTGTTTTCACAGTCTCTGCAAAGTAATGCGAGTCAGCAACCAGTAAGGTTTAGCCACGTTTGTGGCTAAAATCTAATTAAAATAAACATTAGACCGTATTCAAAATCTATAATAAACAGAATGAATTGGTAAGTGGTTACAAGAGTAAATGCATCCACCTACTACATTGACTTGTGGCAAATTACGGTGAAGACGCATCGGTAAAAAAATCAATTGGAATCAAATTTGAAATCACTTTCAAATGGTCTGATCTGCAAAAATCAGATTTCATGTGTTTTCTTACTGTCCCGTCTGTCAAAAATCAATCTGGATATGCCAAAAAATCAGATTTGGGCTGGCAGTCTGAATATGTACCTTTACACTGTAATACTGCTGCTCTTCCTGGTTATGGTTACGCTCACTGGGTATTAATCTACCTCATTACATTTAGTGCAAAACCTGTGCTCATTAATACAACCAATCTGCCTTATAAGCTTATGGAAATATGATATTAGCTTATGTAAGTAATAGAATATTTTTATCGTATATTCCATTTTAAATAGTTTATTCTTAATTCTGTCTCATATATATGTTTATGTACAAATATATGTCTTAACGCCGGAATTTCCTTCAGGATTAATAAAGCTCTGTCTCGATCTATCTTTATATGTATATGTCTATCTAGTGAGAGGAAGTTTGATTCAGTCCATCGAACCGACTCTTTTGAACTGTCCACTTCAAAGAATCGAGTATCCAATTAAACAATTCACTAGGCCGTCAATGATTGATTACTCAACACAGAAGCCAGTTCAGAGACGTTAATGTTATCTACCCTACCGGCAGATATCTGGCCCAATGTTCAGGTCTTATGAATTGTATGACTATGAAATAACAAAACAAGGTTATTCGAGTTTAATTGGAGGTTTTCAGCCTGTAACACAGAAATAAAGGCGGATATTATACTACAGAAAAGTTGTACTTCAGTGGATTCACTGAAAGGAATCTGTTCAAATGAACCTTCGACTCGCACACGACTGTAAAGCACACCGTACAGAGAGGGCACCCGGTCAACCGCGGACCTTTCCGTATCAGATAACGGCGAAACAAAAGCTCACTTTAAAAGATTATCAGTTCGACACGGGAGAAAGTCGGAGGCCAAAACGGTCCCGCTAACAAGCTAACTAACTTACTAACTAACTAACTAACTTATCAGCTGCACAGAGAAGTTATGGATTTCGTTACCATTCCTTCACTCCGGTTCGCTCAGCGCGCACGAACTCCCGCCAGACCTGGTCCTGTTTTACGGGATCACGGGTGTCGATATCTCGCTCTGGCGGCTCGCTTCGTGCCCTGCCCGGCGAGGGTCTCACCACGGACACCGAGGACTGCGAGGCGAGGGCAACGCTCGGTCTCTCCGGTAAACGATAACCAGCTGAAGTGGCTCTCCTGACGGCTCCTTTCCTATCCATCCTCCACAAGCCCCACTTACTGGTTTATAGTCCTAAAAAATACAACTATAAATATATATAAACTCGATTAAGCGTCTAATTACTAAAACCTAAAATCTCGTATACCGCGTTTCTCCTCAGTGTTAGCATGTTAGCTAGCTTGTTCTGCGCGCGAGAGCGGTTACCATGCCATCACTGCAATCACTACACACGAGACCGCTTAGAGTTTTATTTGGTTTGTTTGTTTGTTTCCCGCCCGTATTCCGCCGCCTGCGCTGGGATTGGCTAGTGGGGTCACGCGTCCTGCGCTCGGATTGGCTGACAGGAGGTCTGCTTGTGAGTGCGAACTTCTAACCAATCCAAGCGCAGCGCGCGGGATGATACTAGCCAATCCTAGCGCGAGTTTGTCGAAATACAGGCGGGAAACAAAAAATAATAATACGCGAGCGAGCGCGCTTGGTTGCCGTGGAGACATGTTCCCTCTCTTGTTTACGTGTCCAAGGGAGGCAGGCGAGTCGTTTGAGGGATTCTCTCACAAGCTCTTGTTAATTTACGAGAAAACGAGACATCCGGGCGGAACAAAGAGGCTTTTTCGGGGTTTAAATGAGTGATGAGGGAGGAGAGGATAACAGCTCTTTCTCCGAGCGACAAATCACTATGAGTCATTGGGTCAGTGTTAAAAGGTCTCCCTGTTCACTATGTAGTCCACTCCCTTAGGTCAAGGGTCAAGTCATTAAGTATTTTAAATTGTTCTCTAATTTAAAGACTTTGTTCGGGATGAAAAATGGTCAGATGCCGTTTTTACACGCCCATATGATTTAGTCCTAGAATGATACGAGTTGTTTTCCCTTTTTTGGTGAGCTCATGAATAATTAGATGAGCTCTGCTCTGATTGGCTGATTTACAGAAGACGCCACGTGTGCAAATAGACTCAGTAAAATGAGCCTCTGTGTAAATAAGCTCCGCCCTCATACTATTTAGTTAGCTATGCTAGTTACTTGGAGCTAATGCTAGTAGCTAACGTTACCTGTACTAGCTACTGGGTTTCCATCTGGACGTCAACACACAGTAGATTAAAGTTGATCCTCACTATGGAACTCTCAGTTTAAGATGATCTGCTTCAACCGGCAAACACGGATACAATCACACAGCATGGCTGCTACTTACAGACTGCTGTTGGGGTTGTGATGCTAATAAAGGTGGAGCTGCTCCTCTCTTCAGTCTCTTTAGGGTCAAACGCTGAGCGGAGCTGCTCCATATGGTCCAGGAGTTTGGGAAACTGTCCGGAATGAAATGTGCAGACTGCAGGATTAAAGTTGTCCGGGATGCTGTTAAAGATGTGAGAGCTGAAGTTCCTGTTCTCCAGCTTGTTTTGCTAACTTTCTGTTCCACCTTAAATGGTGCTGCAACTACATTCTGGCACTTGTAAAAGCTGCATCATTTAAGGTGGAACAGAACATTGGATTAGGATGCTGATGAACACGAAGCAACTTCAGCCTGGTGTAAAGATGAACATCAACCATGTACCACTGACAGCTGGGTTCCTTAGGAAGGGAAAGAAACATGCTGACATCTCCTTCACAGCCTGGAACGTTGGATTTCTCCACATAGTCCACCACTTTGGTTGCTGGTGCTCCGTTGTGGTTGTATGTAAATGTTGGGGATGTAAATATTAAGGATTCTGTTCCGTAACAGTTTAGGATTTTGGAATCGGCCCGTTTTCCCATGCTCTTTTGGAAATGCAGGATTTGTATTTGAAGGAGGAACACTGAATGTACTGAACTCTCCGCGTTCAACTACAACAGTGCAGATACATTTTTACAGTCTATGGCACCTTAATGTGCCGTGAAGTCGGTTGCAACCATTTAGATGGTGTTTCACCAGCACATCCTGTCCTCTGTTTTCAGTCTTCTGAATGACTGGTTAATGATTCCTTTGATTTTCTCCAAGCTACATCGTAGCTGGATACACTATTCCATTGTTCCAAGTGTAATTGTCTTCCCCATTGAACCGATTCTTCATTGTTTGTTTTCTTTGCTGTCCAAGGTACCCAAGGTACCAAAGTTTGAAGGCATCAGTATTTTCCCGTTCCTGTGTTTTATTGTCCAGATTCCACATCCATAAAGATCCACATAGAAGACCACAGCCTGGACAATTCTGATCTATTCAAGCTCCTTTATCCTTGTTCTTGTATTTCTTGACTGCTGGATCCTTTATCATTAATAATTGATCCTAGTAGGCTAAGGCTGACGACCACTTCCACATCTTCACCATCAGCGGTAAAGTTAGCTGCCTTTCTCATTGTTTTCTTCATACTGAGCTGTCCCATCTTTATCTACCCTTTTAGGGGCTTTTAGATCTTCTTGATTTACCTCTGTGGTGACTAGGGTTTCTTTCCCAACCCTGGATCTTCGACCATCTTCCTCCACTACAGCTTTTCCCATTCTTGTGGTGCTTGTTTGTTTAGTTTGTTTATTTCTACATAACTCAACACTAAATGTCTTTGTTGGCAAATGTATGCTAACTCCTTATTTCAGGAACTGGTGTGATCTCCTTCAGCATAATAACTTCAACCTAACAGCTCCTGGAACAGTTGCACATGGACTTGGAGGAACCTTAGCCCCTTCCTCGCTAAGTTATGTTGATGGGCTTTATTGCTTGAGACACCAAACCTTAGGTTCTGCCTGAACACTTCTACTGGATAAAGGTCTGGACCTTGACTAAGCCATTCAAAAATTCTGTATTTCTTCCACTTTAGCCATTCTTTGCAGGCTACCTGGAGTTTTTAGGTTCATTAACCTTCTGCAGAACCCACCTTGTGTTGCGGTTCAGCTCACCGATATATGCCCTAACATTCTCATGTAGAATCTCCTGACACCTCCCAGAATTCATAGCTCCATCAAACTCTGTCCTGATCCTGTAGCAGCAAAACAGCCCTAAACTGTGATACTGCCACCACCATGTTTCACAGTTGGGATGACGTTCTTATGCTGGAATGCCCTGTTCAGTTTTGCCATAATGCATAAAGATCTGTCCTCATAACATTATCTCAGTGGTCTTCTGGCTCATCCAGGTGGTCTTTAGAAACCTTTAAACAGGCAAAAATGTTCTTCCTGCAGAGTAGTGGCTTTCTCCATGCTGTGCATACGTACTAGGGATACATACTGCCTGATTGTGGATCGGTGAAGTCCGGAAGTCTCGTCAGAAACCTTTTGGAACCACTTGCAGTCAAATGAGCACTGGCAGACTCTCTTCAGAAACCTCTTTGGAACAGGGGAGGGTCAGCCACACTCACACCTGACTGTCTTCCAACTGATAGAACTTCCTGACCTGAATTATCACCTACACTAAAACTGATCGTTCTAGAGGTTCTAAAGGTACATTGATGATGAAGTGTTCCCACTTTTAAGCAGGACTGTATACGTCCAGCGGCAAGTATGGTGAACGTGGGCAGCCTTGTTTAACTCCTTCACTGATATGGACCTAGTCAGTTTGTCAGTTTTCAGTCAAGACGGTGGCCTGTTGATGAGCATAGAGGTTCCAATGAGGTGGTAGATGCATTTGTCCTGAGGACAGCCCATCATGTCATGTGGTGCACAAAGGCAAAGGTTTGATGTAGTTCATGAGACACCAGTTAACGTCCAACCTGGATTCCAAGTAGGGATTGGATTCAGTGATATCTCTCGTTCCTTTGCCATTTTCCTAAGGCTCTACTGAACTTGTGATTATGCTAACCTAGGCAGATGTAGCCCTAATATCTACACGCTACAGATGATTATCCCTCAGCATCTGCAAATATATCCATAAAAATGTTGGATATTAGCATCACCCAGCAGTTCCCAATGTGCTCCTGTAATGTTGGGAATCCAAATGGAGGAATTCTGTCAGGCATCTTGTCTTAGATCTTCTGTCCTGGTTTAACTATTTTGGCAAGCCGGAAAACTTGCTAAATGGGTTTTAAGATGACTATAACTTGAGTTTCCCAGAAGGTGGAGCTGTTGTCCACACCTCAGGAACTTCAGCTGTGAAGGAGCTTCGCTGACAACACAGATGGGAAAGTGTGTACATGTGTCTGAAAGGAAGAAAGAAGCAAAGGATATTTATATCGCTGATCTGATGAAATAAAAATGACTTTAATAAGGAACCACAGTTGAAATTGTGAATATTAGGCTATTAGTAGTAATGCAGGTCGAATACACCAAAGATCATTTTGGCTGAAGTAGAAAATGTAGCATACTGATGCGGTATGTTTCAGATAGGGCTGCAAAAAATACATTTCTTTAATATTCAATTTTTCAAATGAATTAATAAACGAATAATCCATTAATCAGCTTGTGGACTGTAAATGTGCTTAGCTATGTGCTGACAAACTGAGCATTTGTTCATCAAGTGCTAAATTCCCACAAAAAAACACTTGGCGCTTTGTTTAAGCTCTTATTTTTATCCTACAGTCTTTGGTAAAGGGAATGGTTCTTTTTATAACCCTAGGTTCTGTATGGGACCATTTAATGCCTAAATGGTTCCTTTCAGGGTGAGATGTTTCGTCACATTGATGGAAAATGGGTTCTATAAAGACTCTGATGAATATAAAATTCTATAAAGAACATGTTGAATATGGTCCTATATGGTCCTTTATTAAACAATTCGTTAGCTGAGCACAACTGTTCTATACAGAACCATTTCATACCACAATTGTGAGATGGCTCTTCAGACTGATGGGGAACGTGTTATAAATGGTTTTATATAGAACCTCTTTGTAAATAGTTTTATAAAGTATAAAAATGTCACAAACTTGACATCATAATAACAGAAGAACCCTTAATGGTGCAATATAGAACTTTGCAAACCATTTTAGAAGCACTTCCAAGGTGTAAAATCACTTCCTGTCCGTTCGTACCATGGCTACATTCAGACGTCACATGTAAACAGCCTATGTGTTCTGTCTTTTCAGAGATCTGCATACACTGTGTTTGATGACTTTATCCTCTGGTCTAAGAAAATACATGCACTTCTTATTTAACTTTCAGCCATAGCTCTTCTTTCTCCTTCACTGCCCACACACATACGACGCTAAGAGTGAACCGCTGCCCTCTCCAGCAGTTAACCCACTCGAGGTGGGACAACACTTTAAAAACGTAGGCAAAAAAATCAGCAGCAGAAATAATCGCAGTTTTCTTCTCCACACTGTTGCAGCCCTGATCTGCAGTATCATGTACCACTGCTGAATCATCTGCTGGAATTACACAGTCACATTTGACTGGTGATCATGCTAAATAATTCACCCTAAAGGATCTGCCCTGTTGGTTCAGCGGCTGCCTCATTGCCTCTGAGCGCACTGCAGAGTAAGCAGTTTCCAGATTATGATGGACAGAGCAAAAGTTAGAGACGTTTCCCAGAGTTTACAGGAAGCGAAGTCTGTTAAAGGGTAACGGCAGGTCACATCTAGAAGCGGGAGGTTGTAATAGTAGGTGGTGAACGTACGTGAGTAGCTTCAAATTCTTCAAATGATAAATCTCACACATGGGAAATAAATGGAACCCACAGAAATGAGTCGGGTTAACCAGGCGGTCATGCTGTACCTGTAGACTCAAATTAAGGAATGAACTAGCAGATCACAGATACGAAACTGCAAGACCCACAGATACAAGCTGTATTTACAGAGCATTAGGGCACGCAAAGCCTCAATTACCACTAAAACCTGAGAGAGATCTCAGAATTCTACAGCACTGTCTGCTGGGGGGGGGGGGGGTGGCATCACGAATCATGACAGCAGATAGAACTGGGCAAGCTGTTCAGGAAGGCAAGTTCTGTTCTAAGCTGTGCGTTGGGCCCAGTGGAGGTAGTTGGGGAGAGGAGGATGTTGGCCAAGTTGGCACCCCTAATGGAGAACACCTCTCACCCACTACAAGAGACTGCACTCGCCAGCTCCTTCAGTGACAGGCTCCTCCACCTGTGGCGTGTAGGGGAGAGATACCGCAGCTCCTTCAGTGACAGGCTCCTCCACCTGCGGCGTGTAGAGGAGAGATACCGCAGCTCCTTCAGTGACAGGCTCCTCCACCTGCGGCGTGTAGAGGAGAGATACCGCAGCTC
>CM067478.1:40326203-40350644 GCA_034552555.1 Semaprochilodus insignis
GAGCTGCGGTATCTCTCCTCTACACGCCGCAGGTGGAGGAGCCTGTCACTGAAGGAGCTGCGGTATCTCTCCTCTACACGCCGCAGGTGGAGGAGCCTGTCACTGAAGGAGCTGCGGTATCTCTCCCCTACACGCCACAGGTGGAGGAGCCTGTCACTGAAGGAGCTGGCGAGTGCAGTCTCTTGTAGTGGGTGAGAGGTGTTCTCCATTAGGGGTGCCAACTTGGCCAACATCCTCCTCTCCCCAACTACCTCCACTGGGCCCAACGCACAGCCTAGAACAGAACTTGCCTTCCTGAACAGCTTGCCCAGTTCTATCTGCTGTCATGATTCGTGATGCCACCCCCCCCCCCCCCAGCAGACAGTGCTGTAGAATTCTGAGATCTCTCTCAGGTTTTAGTGGTAATTGAGGCTTTGCGTGCCCTAATGCTCTGTAAATACAGCTTGTATCTGTGGGTCTTGCAGTTTCGTATCTGTGATCTGCTAGTTCATTCCTTAATTTGAGTCTACAGGTACAGCATGACCGCCTGGTTAACCCGACTCATTTCTGTGGGTTCCATTTATTTCCCATGTGTGAGATTTATCATTTGGAGAATTTGAAGCTACTCACGTACGTTCACCACCTACTATTACAACCTCCCGCTTCTAGATGTGACCTGCCGTTACCCTTTAACAGACTTCGCTTCCTGTAAACTCTGGGAAACGTCTCTAACTTTTGCTCTGTCCATCATAATCTGGAAACTGCTTACTCTGCAGTGCGCTCAGAGGCAATGAGGCAGCCGCTGAACCAACAGGGCAGATCCTTTAGGGTGAATTATTTAGCATGATCACCAGTCAAATGTGACTGTGTAATTCCAGCAGATGATTCAGCAGTGGTACATGATACTGCAGATCAGGGCTGCAACAGTGTGGAGAAGAAAACTGCGATTATTTCTGCTGCTGATTTTTTTGCCTACGTTTTTAAAGTGTTGTCCCACCTCGAGTGGGTTAACTGCTGGAGAGGGCAGCGGTTCACTCTTAGCGTCGTATGTGTGTGGGCAGTGAAGGAGAAAGAAGAGCTATGGCTGAAAGTTAAATAAGAAGTGCATGTATTTTCTTAGACCAGAGGATAAAGTCATCAAACACAGTGTATGCAGATCTCTGAGAAGACAGAACACATAGGCTGTTTACATGTGACGTCTGAATGTAGCCGTGGTACGAACGGACAGGAAGTGATTTTACACCTTGGAAGTGCTTCTAAAATGGTTTGCAAAGTTCTATATTGCACCATTAAGGGTTCTTCTGTTATTATGATGTCAAGTTTGTGACATTTTTATACTTTATAAAACTATTTACAAAGAGGTTCTATATAAAACCATTTATAACACGTTCCCCATCAGTCTGAAGAGCCATCTCACAATTGTGGTATGAAATGGTTCTGTATAGAACAGTTGTGCTCAGCTAACGAATTGTTTAATAAAGGACCATATAGGACCATATTCAACATGTTCTTTATAGAATTTTATATTCATCAGAGTCTTTATAGAACCCATTTTCCATCAATGTGACGAAACATCTCACCCTGAAAGGAACCATTTAGGCATTAAATGGTCCCATACAGAACCTAGGGTTATAAAAAGAACCATTCCCTTTACCAAAGACTGTAGGATAAAAATAAGAGCTTAAACAAAGCGCCAAGTGTTTTTTTGTGGGAATTTAGCACTTGATGAACAAATGCTCAGTTTGTCAGCACATAGCTAAGCACATTTACAGTCCACAAGCTGATTAATGGATTATTCGTTTATTAATTCATTTGAAAAATTGAATATTAAAGAAATTTATTTTTTGCAGCCCTATCTGAAACATACCGCATCAGTATGCTACATTTTCTACTTCAGCCAAAATGATCTTTGGTGTATTCGACCTGCATTACTACTAATAGCCTAATATTCACAATTTCAACTGTGGTTCCTTATTAAAGTCATTTTTAATTCATCAGATCAGCGATATAAATATCCTTTGCTTCTTTCTTCCTCTCAGACACATGTACACACTTTCCCATCTGTGTTGTCAGCGAAGCTCCTTCACAGCTGAAGTTCCTGAGGTGTGGACAACAGCTCCACCTTCTGGGAAACTCAAGTTATAGTCATCTTAAAACCCATTTAGCAAGTTTTCCGGCTTGCCAAAATAGTTAAACCAGGACAGAAGATCTAAGACAAGATGCCTGACAGAATTCCTCCATTTGGATTCCCAACATTACAGGAGCACATTGGGAACTGCTGGGTGATGCTAATATCCAACATTTTTATGGATATATTTGCAGATGCTGAGGGATAATCACCTGTAACGTGTAGGTATTAGGGCTACATCTGCCTAGGTTAGCATAATCACAAGTTCAGTAGAGCCTTAGGAAAATGGCAAAGGAACGAGAGATATCACTGAATCCAATCCCTACTTGGAATCCAGGTTGGACGTTAACTGGTGTCTCATGAACTACATCAAAGCCTTTGCCTGTGTGCACCACATGACATGATGGGCTGTCCTCAGGACAAATGCATCTACCACCTCATTGGAACCTCTATGCTCATCAACAGGCCACCGTCTTGACTGAAAACTGACAAACTGACTAGTTCCATATCAGTGAAGGAGTTAGACAAGGCTGCCCACGTTCACCATACTTGCCGCTGGACGTATACAGTCCTGCTTAAAAGTGGGAACACTTCATCATCAATGTACCTTTAGAACCTCTAGAACGATCAGTTTTAGTGTAGGTGATAATTCAGGTCAGGAAGTTCTATCAGTTGGAAGACAGTCAGGTGTGAGTGTGGCTGACCCTCCCCTGTTCCAAAGAGGTTTCTGAAGAGAGTCTGCCAGTGCTCATTTGACTGCAAGTGGTTCCAAAAGGTTTCTGACGAGACTTCCGGACTTCACCGATCCACAATCAGGCAGTATGTATCCCTAGTACGTATGCACAGCATGGAGAAAGCCACTACTCTGCAGGAAGAACATTTTTGCCTGTTTAAAGGTTTCTAAAGACCACCTGGATGAGCCAGAAGACCACTGAGATAATGTTATGAGGACAGATCTTTATGCATTATGGCAAAACTGAACAGGGCATTCCAGCATAAGAACGTCATCCCAACTGTGAAACATGGTGGTGGCAGTATCACAGTTTAGGGCTGTTTTGCTGCTACAGGATCAGGACAGAGTTTGATGGAGCTATGAATTCTGGGAGGTGTCAGGAGATTCTACATGAGAATGTTAGGGCATATATCGGTGAGCTGAACCTCAACACAAGGTGGGTTCTGCAGAAGGTTAATGAACCTAAAAACTCCAGGTAGCCTGCAAAGAATGGCTAAAGTGGAAGAAATACAGAATTTTTGAATGGCTTAGTCAAGGTCCAGACCTTTATCCAGTAGAAGTGTTCAGGCAGAACCTAAGGTTTGGTGTCTCAAGCAATAAAGCCCATCAACATAACTTAGCGAGGAAGGGGCTAAGGTTCCTCCAAGTCCATGTGCAACTGTTCCAGGAGCTGTTAGGTTGAAGTTATTATGCTGAAGGAGATCACACCAGTTCCTGAAATAAGGAGTTAGCATACATTTGCCAACAAAGACATTTAGTGTTGAGTTATGTAGAAATAAACAAACTAAACAAACAAGCACCACAAGAATGGGAAAAGCTGTAGTGGAGGAAGATGGTCGAAGATCCAGGGTTGGGAAAGAAACCCTAGTCACCACAGAGGTAAATCAAGAAGATCTAAAAGCCCCTAAAAGGGTAGATAAAGATGGGACAGCTCAGTATGAAGAAAACAATGAGAAAGGCAGCTAACTTTACCGCTGATGGTGAAGATGTGGAAGTGGTCGTCAGCCTTAGCCTACTAGGATCAATTATTAATGATAAAGGATCCAGCAGTCAAGAAATACAAGAACAAGGATAAAGGAGCTTGAATAGATCAGAATTGTCCAGGCTGTGGTCTTCTATGTGGATCTTTATGGATGTGGAATCTGGACAATAAAACACAGGAACTGGAAAAATACTGATGCCTTCAAACTTTGGTACCTTGGGTACCTTGGACAGCAAAGAAAACAAACAATGAAGAATCGGTTCAATGGGGAAGACAATTACACTTGGAACAATGGAATAGTGTATCCAGCTACGATGTAGCTTGGAGAAAATCAAAGGAATCATTAACCAGTCATTCAGAAGACTGAAAACAGAGGACAGGATGTGCTGGTGAAACACCATCTAAATGGTTGCAACCGACTTCACGGCACATTAAGGTGCCATAGACTGTAAAAATGTATCTGCACTGTTGTAGTTGAACGCGGAGAGTTCAGTACATTCAGTGTTCCTCCTTCAAATACAAATCCTGCATTTCCAAAAGAGCATGGGAAAACGGGCCGATTCCAAAATCCTAAACTGTTACGGAACAGAATCCTTAATATTTACATCCCCAACATTTACATACAACCACAACGGAGCACCAGCAACCAAAGTGGTGGACTATGTGGAGAAATCCAACGTTCCAGGCTGTGAAGGAGATGTCAGCATGTTTCTTTCCCTTCCTAAGGAACCCAGCTGTCAGTGGTACATGGTTGATGTTCATCTTTACACCAGGCTGAAGTTGCTTCGTGTTCATCAGCATCCTAATCCAATGTTCTGTTCCACCTTAAATGATGCAGCTTTTACAAGTGCCAGAATGTAGTTGCAGCACCATTTAAGGTGGAACAGAAAGTTAGCAAAACAAGCTGGAGAACAGGAACTTCAGCTCTCACATCTTTAACAGCATCCCGGACAACTTTAATCCTGCAGTCTGCACATTTCATTCCGGACAGTTTCCCAAACTCCTGGACCATATGGAGCAGCTCCGCTCAGCGTTTGACCCTAAAGAGACTGAAGAGAGGAGCAGCTCCACCTTTATTAGCATCACAACCCCAACAGCAGTCTGTAAGTAGCAGCCATGCTGTGTGATTGTATCCGTGTTTGCCGGTTGGAGCAGATCATCTTAAACTGAGAGTTCCATAGTGAGGATCAACTTTAATCCACTGTGTGTTGATGTCCAGATGGAAACCCAGTAGCTAGTACAGGTAACGTTAGCTACTAGCATTAGCTCCAAGTAACTAGCATAGCTAACTAAATAGTATGAGGGCGGAGCTTATTTACACGGAGGCTCATTTTACTGAGTCTATTTGCACACGTGGCGTCTTCTGTAAATCAGCCAATCAGAGCAGAGCTCATCTAATTATTCATGAGCTCACCAAAAAAGGGAAAACAACTCGTATCATTCTAGGACTAAATCATATGGGCATGTAAAAACGGCATCTGGCCATTTTTCATCCCGAACAAAGTCTTTAAATTAGAGAACAATTTAAAATACTTAATGACTTGACCCTTGACCTAAGGGAGTGGACTACATAGTGAACAGGGAGACCTTTTAACACTGACCCAATGACTCATAGTGATTTGTCGCTCGGAGAAAGAGCTGTTATCCTCTCCTCCCTCATCACTCATTTAAACCCCGAAAAAGCCTCTTTGTTCCGCCCGGATGTCTCGTTTTCTCGTAAATTAACAAGAGCTTGTGAGAGAATCCCTCAAACGACTCGCCTGCCTCCCTTGGACACGTAAACAAGAGAGGGAACATGTCTCCACGGCAACCAAGCGCGCTCGCTCGCGTATTATTATTTTTTGTTTCCCGCCTGTATTTCGACAAACTCGCGCTAGGATTGGCTAGTATCATCCCGCGCGCTGCGCTTGGATTGGTTAGAAGTTCGCACTCACAAGCAGACCTCCTGTCAGCCAATCCGAGCGCAGGACGCGTGACCCCACTAGCCAATCCCAGCGCAGGCGGCGGAATACGGGCGGGAAACAAACAAACAAACCAAATAAAACTCTAAGCGGTCTCGTGTGTAGTGATTGCAGTGATGGCATGGTAACCGCTCTCGCGCGCAGAACAAGCTAGCTAACATGCTAACACTGAGGAGAAACGCGGTATACGAGATTTTAGGTTTTAGTAATTAGACGCTTAATCGAGTTTATATATATTTATAGTTGTATTTTTTAGGACTATAAACCAGTAAGTGGGGCTTGTGGAGGATGGATAGGAAAGGAGCCGTCAGGAGAGCCACTTCAGCTGGTTATCGTTTACCGGAGAGACCGAGCGTTGCCCTCGCCTCGCAGTCCTCGGTGTCCGTGGTGAGACCCTCGCCGGGCAGGGCACGAAGCGAGCCGCCAGAGCGAGATATCGACACCCGTGATCCCGTAAAACAGGACCAGGTCTGGCGGGAGTTCGTGCGCGCTGAGCGAACCGGAGTGAAGGAATGGTAACGAAATCCATAACTTCTCTGTGCAGCTGATAAGTTAGTTAGTTAGTTAGTAAGTTAGTTAGCTTGTTCGCGGGACCGTTTTGGCCTCCGACTTTCTCCCGTGTCGAACTGATAATCTTTTAAAGTGAGCTTTTGTTTCGCCGTTATCTGATACGGAAAGGTCCGCGGTTGACCGGGTGCCCTCTCTGTACGGTGTGCTTTACAGTCGTGTGCGAGTCGAAGGTTCATTTGAACAGATTCCTTTCAGTGAATCCACTGAAGTACAACTTTTCTGTAGTATAATATCCGCCTTTATTTCTGTGTTACAGGCTGAAAACCTCCAATTAAACTCGAATAACCTTGTTTTGTTATTTCATAGTCATACAATTCATAAGACCTGAACATTGGGCCAGATATCTGCCGGTAGGGTAGATAACATTAACGTCTCTGAACTGGCTTCTGTGTTGAGTAATCAATCATTGACGGCCTAGTGAATTGTTTAATTGGATACTCGATTCTTTGAAGTGGACAGTTCAAAGAGTCGGTTCGGTAGACTGAATCAAACTTCTTCTCACTAGATAGACATATACATATATAGATAGATCGAGACAGAGCTTTATTAATCCTGAAGGAAATTCCGGCGTTAAGACATATATTTGTACATAAACTAACATATATATGAGACAGAATTAAGAATAAACTATTTAAAATGGAATATACGATAAAAATATTCTATTACTTACATAAGCTAATATCATATTTCCATAAGCTTATAAGGCAGATTGGTTGTATTAATGAGCACAGGTTTTGCACTAAATGTAATGAGGTAGATTAATACCCAGTGAGTGTAACCATAACCAGGAAGAGCAGCAGTATTACAGTGTAAAGGTACATATTCAGACTGCCAGCCCAAATCTGATTTTTTGGCATATCCAGATTGATTTTTGACAGACGGGACAGTAAGAAAACACATGAAATCTGATTTTTGCAGATCAGACCATTTGAAAGTGATTTCAAATTTGATTCCAATTGATTTTTTTACCGATGCGTCTTCACCGTAATTTGCCACAAGTCAATGTAGTAGGTGGATGCATTTACTCTTGTAACCACTTACCAATTCATTCTGTTTATTATAGATTTTGAATACGGTCTAATGTTTATTTTAATTAGATTTTAGCCACAAACGTGGCTAAACCTTACTGGTTGCTGACTCGCATTACTTTGCAGAGACTGTGAAAACAGAGACCCTCTCCCAGGTCTGATATGTTTGACTTACAGCTTATGAGTTACGATATAATCAGTTTATAGCCTACAAGGTCTGATATGATTGGCTTATAATTTATGAGATCTGATGTGATTGGCTTACAATTTACAAGGTCCGATATGATTGGCTTACAGCTTACAAGGTCTTCTATGATTGGCTTACACCTTACAAGGTCTTTTATGATTGGCTTACACCTTACAAGGTCTGCTATGATTGGCTTACAACTTACAAGGTCTGCTATTACTGGCTTACAACTTACAAGGTCCTATATGATTGGCTTACAACTTACAAGGTCCTATATGATTGGCTTACAACTTACAAGGCCTGCTATGACTGGCTTACAACTTACAAGGTCCTATATGATTGGCTTACAACTTACAAGGCCTGCTATGATTGGCTTACAAGTCACAAGGTCTGATGTGATTGGCAGAGCTGGGGGTTCCACTTTTCACGTTATGTTAGTAGACATCATGCGTTACAGCAGCAGCAGCGCCTCCCCCAGGTCGCACCCTGCTATTACAGTCTATTGGAAAGTTAGAGATGTGATGGCACAGTTGAGCAATGGAGAATGAATGAGGAAGAAACTATCAATGACTTGAACTAATATATAATACACATTTATTTATGAGGTGGGGCTAAATAATACTGGGGCCTATAAGTGGCCTAGCAATGCCCATGACCAGAGTTATGCATTGCACACTGGTTGGCAGTTTGGCAATATTTTATCATTATTATGTCACAATATGCTTTTCCTTTATGCCTTTAACTGTGGCACTGCTTGTGCATTGTGACTGTTCTGTACATCTGTAGCCAAATCAATGCTGAAAATGTGTTGAAGCATTGTAATTTTACACTGTCCATTTGTAGCTAACAGTGTTATATTTCATTAAAGGTTCTAATCTTTATCATCTTGTTCTCACTAATAATATCTTCTTTTTCCTCTCAGGGAGAAGAACTGGAGCTTTCTAAAAGAATTTGACCAGCTGGTAAGGAATTTTCCACCTTGCCTACTGAACCTTCATCGCCCCCCCGACCCCTTCCCTGAGAAACCGTGGTGGCCGTCAGGTTTTCTGCCGTTGCCTCAGCACCTGTCCCAGTTTTGTTTTCCCTTCTTTGATTCTTTGCTTTTTTGTGTTTTGTGCTAAATAATAAGTTTGATCCTCTATCTGTCAAAATGTAGCTTTTTTTGAATTTCTCAGAACACCAAATAGTTCTCCAGCACTGGTGTTCTAGCTATTTATTCTGTCAATCAAGCAGTTCTAGCTAGCCTGCTCATATCATTAGTACAGAATAGTTTTATTTTTATCGTATTTATAATGTTAAATAATTTTAATTTAAATAAAAAACCCCAAAAAACATGTAATGTTTCACAGATGTGCAGTAACGTCACAATATCATTTGACCTTTTCATTCGTTTGTATATGATTCACCCTGGTTCTCTCCAAAATTCCTCTTTCAGGGTCGCCCCAGGACAGAGACCCCCCTTCCCGACTACGTGCCTCTGTACTCCGATACACTCCCCAACACCGCCAACCAGGCGCTTGGCAGCCGAATGTGTACGGAGCTGGGTAAAGAGCTGATGCGGATGGACAAGCTGCTGATTCTATCTGCATCGCACCGAAAGACCAAGCGCAGTCCTGAGATGCAGCCATGCTGACATCTGCCACACCGAGTTCTCAAACTTCTTTTAACTGAGGGATTTTAGCTACAGAAGAACCAAAACATCTCCAAACAGAACTGTACTCTGATTAAGAGATTGATTTAAATGTGTGCTTGAGTTCTACATGAGTAAAACACTGTTTTGAATGATCAGCTTTGTTGCAGATACATGAAGGAAATTATTCTACTATGATGCCAATATTCTGTAGGTTTCATATAAGTTGTCTGAAGCACTAGATGATTCCATAATTATGTAGAAAGTTGTACCAAGAATGAACTTATAATGAAATTAATATCCCAAATTTCTTACATATTTGAAAAGCAGTGACGTCTCACCGATAAAACAGCTGTTAATAGGACTTTTATGAAAAGCCATAACAATAAATTTGATTTTATTATTTAACGGGCACATTTTACAAGAAGCATTACATTAAAAAAAAAAAAAACCTTTCTGGAATAAATGACAGTAATTTGGTGTTATATGTAAACATTGCTAAAGTCTCTCAACATTCCATACAGTTAATTTATGCAGACAAAACTGCAGAACAGCTTATTTTTACTTCACTGGTTCTATGATTTCATGTTAACCAGTTTATTTCCATATATCCACCTATTCAGCTTACAGACGTTCAGCCCACTCACGGTGAAGTTATAAGGAGGGTTACAGCTGTAAGGCGGCCACTAACAACTACATTTCTATTGATTAATCTGTCAACTATTTTACCCATTAGTCGATTAATCTCAGTGATTAATTTTCCTTGAAAAATCAAATCAAGCGTCTCATTTAAGCTCCTTTTAATTTTAAAAACAAACTTTTATTACTATGTCATAATAACGTAGCACAAAACAAAATCCAAACAGGGTTTATATAAGGTTTTAAGTGCAAAACTACTTTTAACCTGGCATCTCCACCATCATAAAAAAATATTTAAAAGTAATTATAGTTATTCCAATTATTAACATGGTAATAATGAGTTTATTTAGCAATGACAGTGACAACAGGGTTCAAACAGCTTTCCTACTAATGGTAAAAACATGAATAGACAGCACTTTTTTTGTGGATTATGTCGACCAATCATGACAGCCCTAGACCGCTTCTACCAAGGCACAAGACTGGGCATTCACTCAGAACAGAGCTCATTTACATATATCAGTCTTAAAGTAATAAAACAGCCTTTTTCATTCTACAGAAAAAGAGGCTGAAAAAGGTCAACTGAAAAAACAATAAGACCTCACAAATGTAATAAGTGGACCTGAGGGCAAAAAGTAAAACACCAGAGTAATGTAGGATATGGGCCCTTTAAATTAGGAATAAAGAAGTTATTGTTGAATAGTAATTATTAATATTCCTGCGATTCCAAACTTAATAGTAGTATATATGAAATGAAGATTCTGTGGTCACTAAATGGCTTATCTTTTATCCTTTGATGTTTACAGGGACTTTATGGTTCTAAGGTTCAAAGATGAACCTGCCTTGCTCTCTCTGACCTGTATGTCTTTAATCGCTGCTTATAGTTTCATTTTATTATTATTTTTGTTGAATTATTTTATTATTTTATTTAATTATTTGTGTAGGTCACTGAAACCAGCTGAGGAATGAGGGAACAATCATTCTATACGATTTTCCATGTTTTGTCACAAGTGCAGACCAGAACCTGTTGATACAGAGTGCTAGTGGAAAGGTAATGTCATTTACTTTCTAGCAAACTGTGTAACTGATTATGTCATTACATTGTGTGGAACCACTGGTCACATGACAAACTGTGGTTCATTTCTAAGTGAAAATAAGTTACACATATTCTACAGTCTTTAATACACAGTTACTGTAATTTAACACGTTGGGAAAAAATAAAACACGAAATGTGGCCAGCACAAAAGTTATAGAGCCATATATATATGTATATTATATACTTTTCCCCCCAATATTTTAAACAAATAGAAACGGTACTAAAAGGTGTTTAAAATGCTGTATTTAAGTTTGTTCTCTGTAGCAGATATTACTTTCACCTAGACAATCAGAGCTGTGCATACGACTAAATAATTAAGTGTTGTAAATGAAACACATGGCTAAATGACAAAATGAGAAATGAGTGTATTTACATGCACTTAATAATCATATGAATAATACGAATAATCATAATCGGATTTCTGCAGTTGTCTGATGATTCACAGGGTTGTGTAAACAGCATACTGTGATTTCTTAGGCCCACAAATCTGATACAGGGAGCTGGATTTTAGCAGGGTAGTCTGGTTTCTCGGTGCTTGTAGACCCTTACTCTGATGTCTTTCTGATTTTTGAGTCTGTGCCTGTGTAAAAACAGACTGCAGTGCTGGATAATAAGCAGGCAGCATTTAACACAGCCGCTGCAAGACAAACTCTTTTGGAGTGACACTGAAATGCTTGCTACATGCTTGACGAAATGAAGGATATAAACATGTTTCATCTTCTAGATCTGAGGTCTTCAGGCCGGTCCTCAGGCCCCAGCAGGCAGTCCACATTTTTGCTCCACCTTTATGCATTATAAGATAGATTCTTAATGGAATTTTGGACTCTCTGGGGGCGGTTGGAAAACCTCTGTTCTAGATAAGGTATGTTTAAGTAACATTTTCAGGAAAGGTCTGAATGAACTTAATGAACTTAAAGATTTGCATTGCGTTTATGTCACGTCTTATTCTGTGGGTTTATTGGTCTGTTGAAAAGCAGAAATCCGATTACTGCCTGACTCGTGTAGATCCGGATTACTCAAGTGCATGTAAACATGATGATTGGATTACTGACAAAATCTCATTTTCCACAGTCATCGGATCAGATTATTAAGTAAACACAGTCAGAAACAACTCGTGCTGAGCTTCTTAGGGTTGAGAAAGGACAGTCAACATATATAAAATAGAAAAGGCTCTCAGCCGTGTAGGATCTGATTGGCTGCCCTATTTTGAGCGACGAGTTTGTGATGCTAATGTCGTGGAGATTCTGGGTAACTGTTAGACTGCTGTTCAGTGATTTCTGTTCATCCTCCTGTTGACGTGCTGATCTTAGCCTACCAGTAAACTATCAGCAGTGGACATCCGGAATCTACCTTTCCTTTTTCTGCCTGAATTATTTAGGCAGCTTAGTTTTTGTGACTACAGGGAAGTTTACCTCTTGCACGGTTTGCAAGTTTACCTCAGACAGCTTTGCAAAGTACAGTACGCACATGTTCAAACAACACTTACTACATATTTATTGCAATACACATATAAATATAAATCTGTTATCTTACTTATTCCGATGTTTCCTTGAAATATGAGTCGCACAGTGGCCAAATGTAGTAAACCTTCTACTGCCTTTCTGTACGTTCACCTTTCAGATATTCTGGATCTGTATCAACACCAATACTGACCTAATTGTATCAGTCAGTTGTGGCTGATCCACAGTCGATACAGATTCATAATAAAGTGCAATGCTATATGTTCTAGTCCAATACCATTAAAGACTTGTACTAGAGAATGAACATTGAATGACGTCTGTTTTATTATCAGTAGTTTGTTTTTCATTTGTAAATACCGTATACAAGATAGAGTGGAAAATTTTATTTTCATTCATTTTGAATTGATTCTGAAAAAGTTATTTGGGATATGCAAGGTAACAATATTGTCACGCGTCAGCACTCTTCCTCTGCCGAGTCTGGGGACTACACTCCCCATGCTTCTTGACTACAACACCACAATTGCTATCTCCACCAATCAGGAACAGCTTCCCCGCCCTACCTCACCAGAGTTCTGATTAACCTCACCTGTCTTCCATTTACCTGTTGTGTATATATACCTGCCCTTGTCGACAACACCTCGCGAAGTATTGCCGACCCTGGTGTTGCTTACCGAGCGGTTTTCTATTGCTGTCTGTATTCCCGGGTTTGACCCTCTTCTGCCCTTTGGTTTTTTTGCCTCTCCCTCTTGGTTGATCGCCTGGTTTCTGAGTGTCCTGGTTCTGACCCCAGCCTGTATCTGGATTTATGCCTCGTCTCACCCGTGTCTGTTTTGGTCGCTCTGGTTCAGCAATTCTGTTTATTTGCCGAATCGACTCCCTCACGACTCCGCATTAAAGTGTTGTTGCAGTTTACCTCCGCGAGCGTCTGGTTCGCCAATCCAGCGTCACAAATATGCCTAGATATAGCTGTATAAAGTTGGGATTCAGTCTGATATTCATAGAGTGTTTACGGTCCTTCACCTGCTTTAATCACTTAAACTCCTGGCTTATTATTCTGTTATTAAGATTTATTACTTATTAGTAATATGTAAATTAATCAGTAAACATGGTGAGTTATATACTGTAGTAACTACTCCAAACTATTCATCAACTACCACCAATTATTCAGTAACTCTTAGAAATATTCAGTTGCCTAATTACAAATCCTGTTTCTGGAAAAGTTGGGAGATTTTGTAAAATCAAAACAAAACTAGATTCTGTGATTTGTTAATTCTCTGGACCTTTTGAAGTAAAATGTCCTAAATGGGTTTTAATGTTTTGTTTGACCATCTTGATGGCTTTTTGTATTTTGTTGAATGATGTTTGCAACACCCACAAAAAAGTTGGGAGAAAATAAGAGTGAAAAGTTTATGGAATATTATTAAAGTTTACAGCGTTTTGAAACTTTAGCAGGTGATTTGGTTCCAGGTGAGGGATCATGACTGGGTGTAAATTAGTTCCACCAAAGACTCAGTCTCTTCACAGGCAGAGATCAACACCGTCTGCTGTACCTAATGTGAAACGAATCCGGGAATCGGGAGGAATCTCTGTCAACGTTACTGTGTTTAACAAAGCTCAGATGGTCCTGAAGCTGTGGTCGGATGGGTCCCGTTCTCAGCTTGGTTTCAGGAAAACTGATGTTGAGTTCTTTGTGCCAAAGACGGAAGTGACCATCTGTCACGGATTGGGGGCATCAGTGGCCAAGGCATGGGAGACCTGCCTGTGAGTGAAGGTACCGTTGATGCGGTGGTGTAATCGGGATCTGTGCTGCCATCAAGATGATGTCTTTTCCCAGGAAGTCCATGGTTATTCCAGCAACACAATGCCGGGCCTCACTCTGCATGGGCTACAGAAGCTTTGTAGACACAGAGTGTGCTTTGACCGATCTGCCTGCAGTCCAGATCCGCCTCCTATTGGAAATGTATGCCGCGCCATGAAGAGGGGAATCAGGCGACGATCACGGAGGGTTTAGTAGTGTCCGGTCTCCTCAATTCCCGAACCATTAAGCTGTAGTTCAAGGACAGGTGATGGTGAACACGTTCTCTCTCCCAGCTTTATTTTGACTGTGCTGCAGCATCAAATTCTAATTTGGTTTTGATTCTTGTTTTAATTGCATTTTACACAATGTCCCAACTTTTCCATGAAATAGGATTTGTACTATAAAGTATTCCGTAATAGCCACTAGGAATTATTCCATACCTACTGTAATTGATACTGTAACTGCTATGAAACCTTCAGTGTTTATGAGAGTGTGGAACTGAAACATGGGCCCACGTCAGCATTCCAAAGAGTTAATAAGTCTGTTTAATATCTCGGACGTATTCCGAGCTTTGGTTTGAGGCTGTGCGATGGAATATCATCTTCATTTTATAGAATAAACAACAGGTTTTTGTTTGCCTGCCGCCGTCCTCCGGATGTTATGCTGAGTGTGGGAGTTTGCTTTGGCAGAGCGCTGAGGTGGGTGATTACATCGAGCTTCGTGTTGGCATTAGACTGAGTCTGGCATATTAATGTTCCGTATCTTCCAGTAACATCAGGAAAGGCATTACGGTGACTCATTTTTGTTTTGCCTTTATTGATTCATAAGCTGCTGACTCATGCTTCGGCGAAAAACAGGTGCAATTAGTCACAGTTCAGCTTTTTATGGTTATTATTTCGTGGTAAAGGAATGTCTAGAGCGGCTTCTGTGGAAGATGAACACTGGCAGGCCCAAGTTTGGGCACTCCTAGCCAACGTTCCTGTCGCCGTGAACAGATAAGGGAGTAGATGATGGCCAGATTTCTAACAGGCGTGACGTTAAAGATGAATAATGAGAGAATGCCTGAAGCAAAAGTTTGGGCACGCTGCACAGGAGTTGAAATTGTGCAGATTGTAAAATGTAGATTTCACCAAAATGATTCTGATTAAAAAGTTCATTATAATTTCATAAAAGTGGTTACAATTAATATTTTTCGGGAGCTTTTGTGACAACGTCACTGCAGGCTGGGTCCCTCTGCTGCTGCTGCTGTACCTCCAAGTGAGAGCTCGGAGATGGATGGTACGTAGCTGATGTAATTCAGTATTTACCTGTGATGGTTCAGTCTGTGTCGAGCTGAAGCTCTAATATATTGTTCTAATAGGTCATATGAACATGTAGTGTTCTGGTCAGCCCAGTATTTTGGTCTTAGACGCTGTTTCTGTCAAGTTATCGTTCAGCCATGTGCTCCAGCTAGCTGAGCTACAGTAATATACACTATATTGCCAAAAGTATTCACTCCCCCATCCAAATCATCGAATTCAGGTGTTCCAATCACTTCCATGGCCACAGCTGTATAAAACCCAGCACCTAGACATGCAGACTGCTTCTACAGACATTAGTGAGAGAATGGGTCGCTCTCAGGAGCTCAGTGAACTCCAGCGTGGTACCGTGAAAGGATGCCACCTGTGCAACAAGTCCAGTCGTGAAATTTCCTCCCTACTAAATATTCCACAGTCGACTGTCAGTGGGATTATAACACAGTGGGAGTGATTGGGAACGACAGCAACTCAGCCACGAAGTGGTAGACCACGTACAGTGACAGAGCGGGGTCAACGGATGCTGAGGGGCACAGTGCACAGAGGTCACCAACTTTCTGCAGAGTCCATCACTACAGACCTCCAAACTTCATGTGACCTTCAGATCAGCTTCACGCTTCTCCATCTGGCAATCCGATGGACGAGTCTGGGTTTGGCGGTACCAGGAGAACGGTACTTGTCTGACTGCATTGTGCCGAGTGTAAAGTTTGGTGGAGGGGGGATTATGGTGTGGGGGTGTTGTTCAGGAGTCGGGCTCGGACCCTTAGGTCCAGTGAGAGGAACTCTTAATGCTTCAGCAGACCAAGAGACTCTGGACCATTTCATGCTCCCAACTTTGTGGAACAGTTTGGGGACGGCCCCTTCCTGTTCCAACATGACCGCACACCAGTGCACAAAGCAAGGTCCATAAAGACATGGATGAGCGAGTTTGGTGAAGAACTGCACTGGCCTGCCCTCAACCCGATAGAACACCTTTGGGATGAATTAGAGCGGAGACTGCGAGCCAGGCCTTCTCGTCCAACATCAGTGTCTGACCTCACAAATGTGCTTCTGGAAGAATGGTCAGAAATTCCCATAAACACATTCCTACACCTTGTGGAAAGAATTCCCAGAAGAGTTGGAGCTGTTCTAGCTGTAAAGGGTGGAACATCATATTACACCCTATGGATTACGAATGGGAGGTCACTGAAGTTCATATGTGTGTGAGGGGAGATGGGCGAATACTTGTGGCAGTGTAGTGAATAGTGCTAGCCCTCTGCAGCAGAGTTGGTTAAACTGCTCGTGTGTTCTTCATATCATATGTTCAGCTCATGCAGTCTGCAGCCGAGCATTACGAACAAAGATTAATGCATTTCAAAATCTGTTTCAGTATAAACAGACTGGAAGACGAGCCCTTGTGTCTGACTGAGCCGATGAACCAACAGTGATCGTTACACTCAGCCAGTACTGGGGCAGCATGTGAAGTCTTTTTATAGTTGCTGAGGGACTTTCAGTTCCTGTTTGGCGGATTTCCGTCCGCTCTTCCTCATTAAAGGCTTCTGTTTTTGAGAAGTTACTGGCTCGTGTTGCATGTGCTGCTCTTTTGAGGCTCTTAGCCAATGACTCCAGGAGTTGAAATGCTCAGAGCTGACTCTGTTGACCCCCCAGGGTGTGTTATACGGTGACCGAGAAGTGCAAATCAAATGAACATTTCAGAAAACAAAATTACAAAAGCAAAAACAAGTGTACAAGACGTGAAACACTTTTACCAGTACCGAAACGCTTTTACAAACTGTGAAAGGGCGGGTCTAACACACAGGAAGTGCTTGTTGCGGGCCCTTGTCCATCACACTGTTTGGCGGTGGTAGAGTGGGTGGAAGTAAGAGATGAACAGGCGTCTAAACCACTTAGAGCTGGAAATGTTAATGAAGGTAAGGTTCAAATTGTGTCTATTTATTAGGTATAAATAAAGCTATTTGACTCCTGTAACTCCTTGTTTATGAACTGGGACACTGTTGTCTCTCTTTGTGGGACTCTGTGTTGAGCTAGTGAGCAATGAGGAGTGAAAGTGATGTGTGTAGATACATCTGTGGATGCGCTGGGACACATCATCACTGATGTTTCCTGAGATCCTTGGGTGTTTCGGGTCTCACAACATCAGACACCCTCCCTCAGGCGACCCAGCCAGGGCTGATCAGACCCCGACTTGTGTCCCAGTAGTGTTACCCCACGTTTCGGACCTTTTAATCCAGATCCACCTCGACGCTCGCTCTGCAGCCTCTGTAGTGGACTTAATGGCTCTCCTCTTTGCAACTCCTCCAGATGCCAAGGAGGGTATAGATCTTGCATAGGGAGCGTAGGGAAACTACGAACACCTCTTCCCATAATGATGACCATGCTGAGACAAAGCGGTCAACTGCTGCGCTTCGCATATCGGAACTATCCTGACACAATAAACACACAGCATTTAAACACTTTCATAAGTGCTCACTCACCTTCAAAGACGAAATTCCAGTTCACTTCCGATTGTGTAAACCACTACACATTCCCATCTAGATGTTTTCCGATGATGCTACTGAAGAATTGAACGAGCTTCGGAACAGGCGGAAACTGCTTTCTATGGCTACTGTGAAAAACAGTAAGGTATCCTTTAGGAAAATGAGGGAATTCCAACATATCTAACCTCCCGAACCATCAATGGGGGCTTCACCCAGTGATCCACCAGTGAAGATCCTCAGGTAGTGTGTTTCCCGCCCAGCAGGGGGCAGTGTTGCTCTAATCTTTGACTCCCTGTGTGCCGTACAGGGTACAAACAGAGGCCTTCAGGACGCACGTTCAAGTAAATGAACTGCAAAAAGTCGCTTCCCAAAAAACAGCTTGAGGTGAAGAGCTACTTTGAAGGGGAAGTCCACCACCTTTTAGAAATTCAGTCATGTAGGGAGGTTGGTGTGAAACGCTCCGCTCTAGAGAAACTGAGTCAGAGCTGTTCCCAGTGGTGGTACCAGACGTCCCCCTTTAAAAGCTCCCTCACAGAAAGTTCCTACATGAGGTGGTTCTGAATACGCTGCCTGATGTCTGAGACGCTGTTTATGATAGTGTGGAGAAGATTTCAGCCTTAAACTCCATTCATGGTGGAGGGATACATGCTGCAGGGCGCTGTGAGGTAAAATGTAGTCCCTAAAGAAAACTTACTATTTCCAGGTTTTTCAGATTTTCCATCATCAACTTTCCATATAAACTCAGAAGATACATGTAGGTTCACTGGTGGTTCTAGATAGTAAATAAAATGTCTGTATTTGTGTTGTAGACCTGGAGACCCCGGTTCCCATCACCACCACTGCAAAGAACATCTGAGTCTCTACAATCATTCATGTCATATCAAACCTAGGTGAGACTGAAGTCAGCCTCTTGGTAGAATCTCAAGTTTGAATTTCCACCTTAAATAGTGCAGCAGTTAATATAACACCTCATACTCCAGAATGTTGCCACATCACTGTTTAAGGTGGACCAGGGCAATAAGAGCTAGAAGCTGGTGAATGTGCTCATCAGTAAATGTTCAGCATTAGAGGATGTTCTGATGGTCTGATGATATAAGCATGCTAGGTAGAACCGCTTAATGGATGGAATAAATAGCTAGAACACTAGCTACTAGCTGATACTGAATCAGTTTAAGAACCCGTATTGTGCCAAATGAAGAGAATACACGAAGAAGCTAAACGAGGCACTGAGGCATCAGCAGAACACCTGAAGGCCACCACAGGTTCTGGGTAATTGGTGGATGGAGGTATTCAGTAGGCTGCAATTCCAAACCTCACCACTAGAGGTTACACACTCCTCCTTTAAGCATGGGAGAGAAAGGGTTGGAAGTCTTGTTTTATGAGGCAGGTCAGTCCAGGCCTAATATAGACGTCTTCGAGTCTGGACCATGATTCCAGTCCCCGGTCATGGAGTTCGTAGTCACTGATCATTAACTGAACTGTTTATGTACCTGATTGTCCACCTAGTGTCACAGCTGAGGGTAACTACGCAATCCAGGACAGGAGACTGGATTCAAGGTCCAGATATGAAGACCTCTGGCCTAGCAGGGTCCAGACAGCCAATCAGAAGTTGTGGATATATGGAAGCAGGACCAAGACGATGCTCGGTTGTGCAGTCGTGGGCTGGAGGTTAGGGAACCACCCTGGATTCTCTGAACCGGCAGTAACGACTGAAGTGCCCTTGAGCAAGGCGCCTGACCCCCAACTGCTCCCTGGGCACCATGGATAGGGCTGCCCAGCGGGCAAGTGTGCTCACTGCCCCCTAGTGTGTGTGTGTGTGGGTGTGTCACTTCACGCATGGGTTAAATGTGGAAGACAAATTCCTCTGTGTGCAGCACAAATGGCCCTAAACTCTCTACTTGGAGAATTACTGGCCTCACCTAAATGCTCCTGCTGCTGGTGCAGTATTTCATTTCTGTTCTTGTCTTTTGTCACCTGCATGGAGTGCATGTGTACAGATACGAGCCCATTTATGTCCTTAATGATCTGCAGAATTCACAGGAAGTGCACAGATCAGGACCTCCACAGAGATGCACCAGAGCCAAATGTGAGGTGTGACCATCATCAGTCAGCCCATCTCAGGAGTACTGCAGCAGGATGGGGTCTCTGGCCAGACCTGCGGAGCAAATATGACTTGAATTATATCAGTTATGGCATGAATAAACATCACATTAAGCCTCCTGTAATCAGATCCGTATTTAGGGTAAAACCTTCCAGGACTGTGGTTGAAATGATATGTTTATCTGTTTATAGCAACGACTTTAATGAAGCTTTCACATTCATTTAACATCAATAAACACGTTGGTTTGAATAATTAAATAAATAAATACATACATACATAAAACACTCATTTACAAAAAGTCATTTCCGGGATCATGATTAGCCTGTAAAATGCTAACTCTGTTAGCCTGCACGTGTTATTATTGTGATTTCCGAAGTCTTAAGTTGGTTGCTTGGTTACAGCCGCTGTTTCCCGCGCGCCTCCGTTCGTGGGCGCGAGCCGAGAAGAACAGAGGCTCATGGGTAAAGAATGCTGTCGTCTCGGGGTGACGTCAGAGGGAAGAGTTCGATTTATTTATTTATTTAAGTTTTTTTTTTTTTTTTTACCCCCCACCCGTATTCAGGCAACGCCCGCCCGCTGCGCTCTGATTGGCTGGAATTTCAAACTCAGCAGCGCGCTGATTGGACAGAGAAGCAGCCTCAAACACTTGAGTATTAATAATGGAGCGGAACCTGTTGACTCGTGTGTGTGTTCCCATGTGCGCAGTTTATCCAAGCGTACGTACTTGTACCATAGATCCCTGATCTGGATTCTTTACACCATCATTTTTTAGTTTTATAGTTTCGTGATAGTCTGGACAGCAAAAAAAACAAACACAAAAAACACAAAAAACAAACATTTTTGGCTTATGCAAATTGTTTTTTGATAGTTTGGACAGCAAACAAACAAACAAACAAACAAATAAAACAGTTGGACATACAGATGGAGAACATCTTTATGCATTAATTTTTTTCACACTTAACATGATCGGGGTTATACTGAACCTATACTGGTATACATATATATATAGGTGTGTGTGTGTGTGTGTTTGTGTATATGTGTGTGTGTATGTGTGTATGTATGTGTATCTATGTATGTATATGTGTGTGTATGTGTGTGTGTGTGTGTGTGTGTGTGTGTGGTATGTGTGTATATATGTGTATGTGTGCGGTGTGTGGTGTGTGTATGTATATATGTGCTGTGTGTGTATGTGTGTGGTGTGTGGTTTATGTATGTGTGTATATTTGTGTATATATGTGTGTGTGTGTGTGTGTGTGTGTGTGTGTACGTATGTGTGTGGTGTATATGTGTGTGGTACGTGTGTATATATGTGTATGTGTGGTTTGGTGTGTGTGTATGTGCTGTGTGTGTATGTGTGCGGTGTGTGGTTTATGTATGTGTGTATATTTGTGTATATATGTATGTGTGTGTATGTATGTGTGTGGTGTATATGTGTGTGTGGTGTGTGTGTGTGTGTGTGTGTGGTGTGTATATATGTGTATGTATGTGTGTGTTTTGGTGTGTGTACGTATATATGTGGTGTGTGTGTGTGTGTATATGTGCTGTGTGTATGTGTGTGTGTGTACGTATGTGTGTGGTGTATATGTGTGTGTGTACGTATGTGTGTGGTGTATATGTGTGTGGTATGTGTGTATATATGTGTATGTGTGGTTTGGTGTGTGTGTGTGTGTGTGTGTGTGTGTGTGTGTGTGTGTGTATGTGCTGTGTGTGTATGTGTGCGGTGTGCGGTTTATGTATGTGTATATATTTGTGTAAATATGTATGTGTGTGTATGTGTGTGTGTGTGTGGTATGTGTGTATATATGTGTATGTATGTGTGTGTGTTTTGGTGTGTGGTGTGTGTATGTATATATGTGGTGTGTGTGTGTGTGTGTATATGTGCTGTGTGTGTATGTGTGCGGTATGTGGTGTGTGGTTTATGTATGTGTGTATATTTGTGTATATATGTGTGTGTGTGTGTGTGTATGTATGTGTGTGGTGTATATGTGTGTGGTATGTGTGTGTGTGTGTGTGTGTGTGTGTGTGTGTGTGTGTATATGTGCTGTGTGTATATGTGTGTGTGTGGTGTGTGTGTGGTATGTGTGTATATATGTGTATGTATGTGTGTGTTTTGGTGTGTGGTGTGTGTGTATGTATATATGTGCTGTGTGTGTGTGTGTGTGTATGCATGTGTGTGGTATGTGTGTGTGTGTGTGTGTATATGTGCTGTGTGTATATGTGTGCGGTATGTGGTGTGTGGTTTATCTATGTGTGTATATTTGTGTATATATGTGTGTGTGTGTATGTATGTGTGTGGTGTATGTGTGTGTGTGTGTGTGTGTATATGTTCTGTGTGTATGTGTGTGTGTGGTGTATATGTGTGTGTGTGTGTGTGTGGTGTGTGTGTGGTATGTGTGTATATATGTGTATGTATGTGTGTGTTTTGGTGTGTGGTGTATGTGTGTTCACAGTAATTTATATATGTACACAAAATAAAACAAACATCCGCTGTTTTGTTACGGTTGCTATGGTGACGCGACAGCCATCCAATCAGCGTGCCGCGGCGAGTGCGCGAGATCAGCCAAACGCAGCGAGGTTTGGGCGGGACTTAGCCCGAATACGGGTGGGAAAATAAAACCCCTGTGGCGGAGGGAGCTGCTGGTGGAAGAGCGAGGAATAGTTGTGGAGAGAGAGGCGGAGGGAGGTGGATTAGACCCTCCAAACTCCGAAATACGCTGGATTAATTCAACCACACGGACACGAATCTCGACGGGGCTCCGAGTTTATGGCTAGAGAAGGAAGACGGAGAGGGAGGAGAAGAAGAAGAAGAGCACGGAGCGAGGAGCAGGAGCAGAAGGAGGAGAAGGCGAAAACCAAATAAACCAAAGCGGCGGCGGCGGTGGAGGTGGAGGGGGGAAAACCAGCAGGACGGGGAGAGAGAGAGAGCGAGCCTGAGAAAGGGAAGAGGAGAAGAGAGGAGGGGAGGGGAGTGGAGAGGAGAAAACGCCCTGCTGCTGGATCCATCCTCCTTTACAGATATCGCCCAACTTGTGGAGTCAGCCATGGGGCCAGAAGTTGACCCTTCATAGTCTCGCAACTTTCCGAGAACTTTCCGGCCCTTTCCGCAGGATTGCTCCTTATTCCTGTTGGGCTCCTCGATCCTGGATCGTGCCAGAGACTTTGGGGAGGAGGAGGAGGGTGGTGGCAAGGAGGTGGAGGAGGAGGAGGCTGCTGCTGCTCCTGCTCCTTTAGGCCCAGGCAGCCAGGAGTAAACAAATACTTTCATATATATTATTTAATGCGGAGGCGGAGAGGGACGTGCACGCTCGCCGAGATGTCTCCCGGAGCAGAGAGGAGGATGGAAAACCGGCTCAAGAAGCTGGAGGCCATGATCAGGGACCCCCGGTCCGCGGTCAACTTGGAGAGTTTGTTGGTGAGTGAGTGAGCGAGCGAGCGCGTGTGTGCGTGCGTGAGTGTCTCCACGAGCGCGCGCATGAATGTTTAACGCGCAGGACGCAGCCAGCCTGAGGCTCCTGCAGCCTGCAAGGCCCTGCCAGTGCATGGCAGTTGTGCAGCTTGCAGGTGTTGCATTGGTCAGGGAGGCTGTGCTACTTGTGCTACTACTACTTTCCTTCTTCTTTGACCTTCTGTTTTGTGGTGGTGGTGTTGTTGTTGTTGTTGTTCTTCTTCTCCTCTAACTAGCTTCCCACAGACCCCTCCAGTCCCCTTCACCCCCCCAACCCCCCAACCCAACCCAAAAGCTCTCTAGCCATATTTGAATGGCTGCAACTTCATCAACCTGTGACTTCACCCTCAGCTCACACCAAATATAGTCATATTGTTGGCCTGCAACATGACAAATTTCGTAATTGCTGCTTCCTGCAGTCTTGTGGCTTGCGATGGCGGTGGAGACCCAAAGCCGCGGCTGGTTTGGTGTTTTTCTTGCGTGTTCCTGCAGGTACAGGCGAGGTTTCTCCCTGCTCTGGATAAACATGAATTAAAGTCATGCAGGGAAGAGAGTCTCGGTGCTGTTGTGGGTCACAGGTCTGTAGAGTCGTGCTCCCAGAACGGGGGAAATGAAAACAAACTGAAACAAGGAGGATCTGGCAGAAATCTGGGGTTGTAAATACGGCTGTGAAGTGACCTTCCAGTGGCGACACGCTGGAGTCACTCAGAGCGAGAGAGTGTTTATATACAGGTGGAGCTCACATTTGGCTTGTTCTCACGAAAGTAGCATACAGTCAGACTGCTGGTGCGGATTCAGAGGGCAGGGTGCACTATAGAGGTGGGCCATATGGCTTCAGGAAGCCTCACCGTATGACACGGTGCGTCACCATGTGAATCATTTCTGACCTCTGATATGTTACAACAGACAAAGTTGGTGAAAATACTGTCAAAAAA
>CM067478.1:40396142-40406575 GCA_034552555.1 Semaprochilodus insignis
TATATATATATATATATATATATATATATATATATATATATATATATACACACATACATAGACATACTATGGTAGAACCCTTTGTAAAAATGCTTCTATACTACACTGAACCATCCAACTATCTTTCCATCTAGCTAACTTTCCACCAATCTGAACACCCCGCTCTAAAAGTGTTGTTCCCGGTTCTACATAGAACCATCCTTTACTAAAGAACCCTTGAAGAAAGTGTGTAAGCAATAAATCCTGGTTGGGAAATGGTCATATGATGATGATTTAGGGCTGTTATTGTTAGTACTATAAACACTGTTGGCTTTAGACAAACGTTACAAAGACTGGGAACACGCTGCTTGTTCTGATTAAGCAATGTGATTCATAAGATTAATATAGTTTTGGGAAGCCACAACTGGCATCCGTCTCTTTTTTCTGGATTTTATCAGCAGTTAAATCCGACTGAGCTGTAAGGATTTACAGAACAGTGACTGATTCAGCATCCGTCATTCAGAGAAGTGAGGAAATTAAATTCCCCTTAAATCACTTTCCCCCAACTTGGCACCGGCACCCGCAGCGCATTAAGTGTGAAATTGCCTAAACAATACGGAATACGCTAACGTGCTTTGCCGGTGCTTCCGCCATCTGTTACTGCAAAGCTCCAGTGCCATGATGTGCAGTAGCAGATGTTGGAGCATATAGGACCATTCTGAGGCTGAAATCCATCAATGAGCTCAATGTATCGGTCTATACTACACGTCCTGACACATCTACACTTAAATATGTGTTGAACCCTTCACCAGGAGAACTCTGGATGACTTCAGTCGGAAAGTCGGAGAACTGTAAGGTATAAACCGCAAGCCAGAAGTTTCTACAAGCCAGAAACTGATTGTATTTTATATTAGTTTAGCTGTAAAGCTGCTGATTTTCATTCAAGCTTTAATTATATCCAGCAAATTGTCACATTCGGATTCGGAAGGCTTGACTGAGCTCACGGACGTGGGGGCTTATTAGTAGTTGTTATCCGACAGCATATTATTCCTCTTCTTCTTGGTACACATTTTTTGTCCACTAACTATTCCCGCAGTCCTCAAGATATTGACACTATTCCAACTCCAAAATGTTCGGTCTGATCAGGAATGGTGTCCTTTTTGTTCCAACTTACGGTCTTCGGAATTCTTTCCCATTATGAATGAATGGAATAGAAAAGTGTACTGTACGTCCGCTCCCCGGAGCAGGAATTTGTTTGTCTGTTTGTCCTTTTCAGCCCATCACTCGTTCCTGCCCTAGAGTCCTACAGACAGCGATATTTATATATAGTTTCACCCTGAAGGAGGTGTGGGAGTGCAGTGCTATTGGGAAGGAAGATAAAGGTCACCAGGAACAATAAATGATGATACATTTAGACTGATATGATCAATATTTATTGAGCTACACATACAGAAGTAGTGTCTCTCAGTATGGTGTCGGGCCGCCATGTTTGCTAACGCAGCATGCCAGACGTCTCGACATGGAGTTGTAGAGGTTCCTAATGGTGTCCTGTGATAATCCATCCCCTGCAGCTTGAATATTCTCACACAGTTCCTGCAGATGGTGCGGTAGGGATGGAGATAGAGTGACACCAGGCCTTCTGGACGTGTGATGTGTGACAACAAACCCGTTCATCTTGGTGCTGACCACAGTGCCTCCACACACGGATTCGTTGGTCGTCTCCATCAAGACAAAAACGGGACTCGTCACTGAAGATGACCCGCTGCCATGACCCGAGTCACTCAATGACAGTCTGGCATGACACCATTGCAGTCTTTGGCAACATTGACGTGGTGGTAAGGACAGTCGTCGTAACGGTCTGTGTGCATGTAGTCCTGGGCCGTATGCCAATGGTGCTGGCACTAATAGGATGACTCATGGAGGCATCACTGCTCGCTGAATGTCTGGCTGTTGGGTCAGTCAGGTACAGAGATAAGGCCCATTCTTGCTTACGTCACATGTGTGAAACTTGAATCATTCGTATCACATATATATATATATATATATATATATATATATATATTATTTTACCATAATCGTTATTACATATAAAAACTCTCACATCAAATCACTCTGAATGATCTTCCAGTAATGTTCCAAAGATTAATCACACAATGATTAAAACTGCTGCTTTAGTTGTAAAGTACTTTTGAAAGGGTAAAGAAATCCATTTGCATGCATGTCCATAGGCCTGCAGTGTAACTGCCTGGTAGAGGACTGCAGTAGGTAGAGGCCTCGCTCTGCACTGGGAAAGCCTGGAGAGCTTAAAGGAGATTTAAACTGAGGTTATTAACTAATGGAGCTTAAGGCCAGGTGTGAGGCTCGGGTGAAAAGACGGCTGACCGACAATTACCCCGTGTCGCAAACCATTTCGCTGAGCTTCTGCCTGGGCACAGGGCCACAGAGCCACAGGGTTTTTGGACTCACCGAATTTCTGCTCGTCCTAAACAGAGAGAGATTTCACTTTTCACAAAGCAGGAAAAGCTGTAGGTGTCCACCCACACCACCTACGCCACCCACCTCACCTACCCCACCTAATTAAACCTCACCGTTAAAAACTTGACAATTACAATGATGACCTGGAATGAACTCTTTCCCTAAAAGAAAAAGGAACAGTGTTCCGAACCCAGTATGTTTGGCTGTTCCGAACCCGGTATGTTTGGCTGTACATGTTTGGTAAGGAGTAGTGACACTAGAAATGTGACTATTGCTACATGTAAGCTAACACTGCTGCACATTGACTTCTTAACTCCATCTCATGTGGTTGTTAGGGGTGATGCTGGGTGATTGCTAAGGTATTCCAGGTGGTCGCTATGGGGATGCTAGGTGATTGCTAGGGTATCTTAGGTGGTTGTTAGGGGGCATGCTAGGTGATTGCTAAGATATTCCAGGGGGTCGCTATGGGGATACTAGGTGATTGCTAAGGTATCCCAGGTGGTTGCTATGGGGATGCTAGGTGATTGCTAGGGTACCCCATGTGGTTGCCATGGGGATGCTAGGCGATTGCTATGGTATCCTAGGAGGTTGTCAGGGGGGACGCTAGGTGATTGCTAAGGTATCGCAGGTGGTCGCTATGGGGATGTAAGGTGATTTCTGTGGCACTCCAGGTGGTTTCTATGGGGATGTTAGGTGATTGCTATGGTATCTTTGGTGGTTGTTGGAGGGGGTGCTAGGTGGTTGCTATGCTATCCCAGGTAGTTGCTGGTGGTTGCTTTGATAACCCACAACTAAGAAGAAGAAGAAGAAGAAGAAGAAGAAGAAAAAGTAAACCTATGGATAACAATAATCATCATTTCCTTACAATCAGTTTGATAGACTAATATTATTTATTATTTATTATTTATGATGATACTGTTTGATGAGTTAATTGATAGCAGTCGACTTCATTAAGCTTAATAAGGGCATAATAACAGGCATCTATGATATCGTGTATGTGATTATGATGCATAATATATAAGTGATGGGGAAAATGTTAAACTGACCCTGGTAACTGCATGAAAATACCATAATAAGCAGCCAGTTAATGAGCAACTACTGGCATGATAAGAGCATTTCAGTGGCATTATTTTGCCACCTATTGATGTATGAATATTCAAGTACAATAAGGGGACATTATGCTGCACATAACTGTACCGATCTATGCAGCTAAATGGTTCATATTGTAGAACAACTGAGATTTCCTCACTTTCCTATTAAATACATGCTATTAATGAAAATTAAATACGAGTTATTAATGAAATATGCCATTTACCACCCACTCCATGCAGCCTATGCATTGAAGCTATGCGGTAAAACCTCTGTTTTGAATGAATTGCTTGTCTGATGTCACAAGAACCAACTCATTCATATTACATATCACACTATTCAGCCTATTGTAGCTTAGCTCTGGCCATTCAAGGAGTGTTTTGGTTCTCTAGAGTGCTTTTTGAATAAGGCAGACAATCTGAACACTCTTAAAAGATATAGCCCATTTATTATGACCATTTTCACAACATAAAGTCTTACAACCATTATAAATAAACCTAAATATAAAGATGAAATACAAGAGAACACGTGAGATATGGGTCCTTTAAAGTACTGGGAAAAGGCCCTAATTAAGTAAAAGCTTTAAAGACACAGTGAAAATAACACCACACTGACTGGACGCTCGGCGAGAAGCAGCTGTACTTCTTCAGCGTTATAGTGTGCGCGTGCATTGCTTTAGTGAGCATCTCATCGTGACAATGGCTTCCGCAGCGAGTGTGAATGTCATTCAAGATGGCCGCTCTCGCTGCCTGGTGAGGCCCGAGCCATCTGCCTCTCGCCCATCCCAAATGGCATCTCCATCGCTTCACGTGCCACCTTACCCAGGCCCATATGGCCATCTCTGTGTTCTAGAGCTGTCTCTAATTTCAGGACTGGGACCACTTGGGGGTGGGGGGGGTGGGATAATAGCCTCTGAAAATTTGGACACAATGAGATTTGATGTAAGCGTGGTTGGCCTTTGTCTACAGTGGAACGCCGGCCTGTTTCATGAAGAAAAGGACTTCCTATTGCTTTGTTCAAACAGAAGTCTGCCATCGGTTGTAAGCATGGTTTACATACGTTTAGCATTGTACCATTCAGTTCAGCCCATTTTGAATACAGTGTTTTTGTGACGTCACAAAGGACTGAATTTACATATCATAGATGCCCTTTACAATGTGCTAGAAATTTCTGAGAACTGGGCCAATAGAAAAAGTCTGGTTACATTAAGTTCCATTCAAAGTTAAGCATGTGTGTCCCTCTCCTGTTGGGTTACCATTGGTTGGATTCCAACAGTAATGGTGCAGGTACAGCTACAGTGATACAGTGAGCCTGGACTGCTTTTTCAATGAGGCACAGTACAAGGCCAACCAGGAAAGAGCTCATTTACATAGGTCAGCTTTACAGTCACAGTAACAAAAGCAGCCTGGTTAGTTCTAAAGAGTGATATGTTCGTGTGAAGAGGAACTGTAACTGCTTTGATACACATAAAACCCCACAGACGTGGCTTATACTGTTGTGCATGAAAGTTTGACCCTTGTGACTGAAACATACCTAATAGCATGTAACATCTCATGTAATACAAGCACCAATAACAGCTGGGATTGGATTTGGCATGTACTGGACACGTTTCTGGATGTAGGCCACATCAATGTTCAGACACTCTTGGTTCAAAGAATTTTGCAGCCGGGCAAGGATTTTAGCCACTGCTAGTAGACCCATATGACCGTACGCTTCCATACACCTGCAGATTCAGCTACTTCCTTCACTCTATGGTCTTTGGTATACCCAAATGCAGTCACTCCTTTTAACCAACCATTAACATCTGCTTTGGAGCCATTTTCCACACATGGAACGAGACATTCCCTGCACTGTACCATCTCTTCACACCGCACAGGTATTTATAGTCCCATCATCCAGTGCAGCCAATGTAGGAGCCTGAAGGTACTACCACCCTAATGTTAAATGTAAAATGCAATTTAATAAGTTATTAAACTTGAATAGCATTACTTAATATACACTATATTGCCTGAAAGTATTTGCTTGTTTGCCTTCAAACGCATATGACCTTGAGTGACATCCCATTCTTAATCCATAGGGTTTAATATGATGTCGGCCCACCCTTTACAGTTATAACAGCTTCAACTCTTCTGGGAAGGCTTTCCACAAGGATTAGGAATGCGTTTATGGGTATTTTTGACCATTCTTCCAGAAGCGCATTTGTGAGGTCAGACACTGATGTTGGACGAGAAGGCCTGGCTCGCAGGAAGGGGCCGTCCCCAAACTGTTCCCACAAAGTTGGGAGCATGAAATGGTCCAGAATCTCTTGGTCTGCTGAAACATTAAGAGTTCCTTTCACTGGAAGTAAGGGTCCGAGCCCAACTCCTGAAAAACAACCCCACACCGTAATCCCCCCGCCACCAAACTTTACACTCGACACAATGCAGTCAGACAAGTACCGTTCTCCTGGCAACCACCAAACCCAGACTCGTCCATCGGATTGTCAGACGGAGAAGCGTGATTGGTCACTCCAGAGAACACGTCTCCACTGCTCTAGAGTCCAGTGGCGGAGCTTTACACCACTGCATTCGACGCTTAGCATTGCACTTGGTGATGTAAGGCTTGGATGCAGCTGCTCAGCCATGGAAAACCCATTCCATGTAGCTCTCTACACACTGTTCTAGAGCTAATCTGAAGGCCACATGAAGTTTGGAGGTCTGTAGTGATTGACTCTGCAGAAAGTTGCCGGCCTCTGCACACTATGCTCCTCAGCATCCGCTGACCCCGCTCTGTCATTTTACGTGTCCTACCACTTCGTGACTGAGTTGCTGTCGTTCCCAATCACTTCCACTGTGTTATAATCCCACTGACAGTCGACTGTGGAATATTTAGTAGGGAGGAAATTTCACAACTGGACTTGTTGCACAGGTGGCATCCCATCACGGTACCACGCTAGAGTTCACTGAGCTCCTGAGAGCGACCCATTCTCTCACTAATGTCTGTAGAAGCAGTCTGCATGTCTAGGTGCTTGGTTTTACACAACTGTGGCCATGGAAGTGACTGGAACGTCTGGGTGAGTGGGTGATTTGAATGGGTTGAGTGGATACTTTTGGCTGATCAACTTTCATCAATGCATCAAAGTGTCAGGAGTAGCTGGACCAGTTTCTGGGGGGCAGGGAAACAGCGGGGTGTGATGTTAGATGTCCCTCAGAGTATTAGCGACTGAAGGAAGACAATAGTCGTATCAGTCGATCTACATCTTTTCCAATGCTGAAAATCTGAAGTCATCACCCTGGAAGGTCATGCTGTTCTCTGCTTCACAATAGCGTACGCCATATGGCGGATGAGGTAAGGGCAAATGGAAAAAAGACCGTTCATCATCGTCTCGCATGTCTCCTTACAGACAAGCGGCAGTAAAAGAGAAATGACGGTATTGTGCGGCCATAAACGTAACATGTCCCAAAGCATAAAGGCACAATAAAGCTGGCCTAATAAAGCTTTGTTCCCCACTTGCCATGGAGCGACAGCAGACACACAATAAAAGAAGATGTATAGCAATGCACATTCAACACATTCAGCTGTAATTGTCTGATTGGGGTGATTGTAAAAATACCAGATGTTTCTACATCCATTTGGAGCGAGGAGTCAAATAGGGGGCCAAGCACCGTAAACGCTATGGGAGATCTGGGCGTGTGGATAAAGCATTAGATGCTGATAGATATAGCTCTCGTTAGATTGTCTTATTGTCCCATGGTATTCCTTCCTGTCATTCACACTCTTGTAGATAAAGATCTTGGAATTGTTCTAGGAAAGCTTCTAGGAAAAACCTTTTAGGAACGTTTAAGGGAACCTTCAAATGTTCTTTAGAGCAGTGGTTCTCAAACCAGTCTTCAGAGAGCCGCAGACAGTCCATGTTTATACCCTGCATTTACACTAGCAAGTCACTGACGTCACCCCAAATTTGTGTGTTGTGGGCGTGTTCGAGGCCGCTCGCGTGTGGGCATGTAGCAGGTCCAGGAAAGCTAGCTATTTCCTGGCTGAATGAATTTGTATAGAAGCCTAACTGCTTGCATTCGTGGCTAGCTTTATTGGCCGGTTAGCATGTTGGCTAACCTAGCTAGCTATGAAGTGACTTAACACAGCAACAATATCCGCTATTCTCTTCCACACTTTATTTTCTACACATGTGTATGTACAAAGAAGCATCATATAAACCGGGGAAAGAGGAAACAGCGGTTATGAGCTTCTCCTCCATGTCTGCCTCCTGTTCCCGCTATAGGAAATAACTGGTCGCACTGTCGCCTGTGTGAAGGTAGGGTTACTGTGACCTAACATGTAACACATAGGCATTGAGCAAAACTGTGGACCATCTGGGGATCCCACAGGACCAGATCGAGAACCGCTGCTTTTTTAGGGAGGTGATTCTCAACCATCGGGCTGAAGACTGGTACTGAGCCATGGACAAACTGGGCTGCAATAATGTGCCAGTAAATGTGGAGAGGAGTTAGTAAAGCAGCTGCTGAATTACACTATATTATTCTCAACATTAATAATAGCAGCATGTTTATTTAAGGCGTAATTCCTTCAATAAACTTTAGAGAACTTTAAACATACCGGCCTTTATAGCCACACGTCTTTATAGCCTCGGGACAGCGTGGAGGCTGCTACTCGCTCCTTTCAGCTGAAGGTTGTAATTGGTAAAGTAATAATGAATGCCATTAAGTATATACTTTGCCTTGATTGGGCTTTACATATCATCACTGTCTAAAGGAAAACTTATATCTCCCACATATCAGTTTCACAGGAGAGACGAAACCTTTAATTAGTGAATGGTCAATGTGCAAAACTATTGTTATCTGATGGTATCTTATTCTTAATGGTACATATTTTTTGTTTGCTCATTCCACAGTTTTTGATACCTCATTCAAACTCTGGAATATTGGAACTTCCAATGCCATTCCAACTCCGGCATGTTTGGTTCGATCAGGAATGGTGTGCTTGCATATAGTTTTTGATCCGATGTACGGTTTATGGAAAAACTTCTTTCCCATTATGAATGAATGGGGTGGAAAAGTATATGCCTGTCTACTGTACTGTACTTCCAGACACCTGGTTGATGGACAGACACTGTTCCCGATCCCAGAGAAGACCTCTGGTTCAATGTTGGTTTGACCCACACTTGTCTGTTTGTCTTTTTTTCTCCATCTCTTGTTTCTCCCTTAGAGTCCCATTCATTTTCACCCCCATTCAAACATGTACTCACACCCACATATACACTTGTATAATACTTGGTTGTTTGTTTCTGATGCTGTGTTGTGACTGCTCGGCAGCAGGTGTGTTCAGCGGAGTACACGTGTAAGAGGATTAAGGCAGATTCAGTGATGTCATCTAGTGGATCATTAAGATAGTGTGGGGTCTCTGTATAACAGACACAGGTGCGTTAGATTAGAGCTTAATCCCCCTGCAGTGTGACGCTTCCGGATGTGGACCGCCTGCTCCTGCATTAGAGTGTACTGTAACACATCAACATTAGTCATCAGCCCATGAAACTGTCTTCCGTAGACACTTGAGGTTGCAAGACTTCAGATTTTGTACTGACGTCGACTGAATGCTAATGTCATGAATTAAACCACTTGAGACGGGAATGCATTGCAATCAGTGACCTTAGAAATCCTACTTTAAATATCCATGACAAAACCAAACATCATGTGCCCTTTCCAATATGCCCTGGATCGCATTACTAGCCTTCAGGCAGTTGGAGATACGGACCCCGGAATCTCCCAAATCTGTATCTGACTTAGGCACACTCTAAGTGTCCTTACCGAGACACTTGCTGAGTTACAATGCTGTAACTCATTGAAAATACGAGTAACCAAACTGGAGATTACGTTGTTCGACATCTGATCTATGAGGTGCTGTAGATCAGCAGACCAATCAGGGACAGGGACCCCGAAGTCACCAGGCTCTTCACCTGTTGTCTTCTCTGAGGCATCCATGTGTCATAACCACGTGGGCCGCGGCTAATCAGCCAAACAGTAAACCCCTGTGCAGCCCCTAGTGAGCACTAAAAATCAGTTCTTCTATGGAATCACTCCAAAGCTTGCCTTTGGCACCTGGACATCACAATCATCACTCCTGAGTACGTAATCCCTGATAATCTCAGTAATCCCCAGTAACGGTTAGCCTGAATAAAGCATGTCAGATGATGCGGTCACCTGAAAATTGAGGCTACCTAGTTTTTCTGAATGCTTGGTCACGTTCATGAACTCAGCTACCCTTTCGTTTCCTCATGTTTGCTGAGATAGGGCATGCTGAGTGGTGAGTATTCAGGCTGGGATGTATTCTGAGACAGCTGATGTGGTTCTCACAAACCACAGGGCCAGTATCACTAACACAGCAGAGACCTGCAGCAGCAATCCCAGAGCATGGTGTTCAGCACAGCATCATCCAAATAATCCACTCAGACCATGCAGTTAGACTCACTGGAGGACTGCACACACATCAACACGCGTACCAGTAGACCCATATAGAAGCACTTACAGACTGTAGTCCATCTGTTTCTCTGTATACTTTGTTACCCTGTTCTTCAATGGTCAGGAATGGAAAATAACCAGCCTGTCCTAACCCTAGCTCCTGTCCTAATCTAAACCCCATCCATAAACATAGCTCCATCCCTAACCCAAGCCCCACCCCTAACCCTAGCTGGAACGCTAATCCCAAACTCCAGCCCTAACTCTAGCTTGAACCCTAATACTAGCTCCAGTCCTAACCTTGGCTCTAGCTCTAAACCTAGCTGGAGCCCTAACCCTAGCTCCTGCCCTAATCTAAACCCCATTCCTAAACCAAGCTCCATCCCTGACCCTATAGCTGGAACCCTAACCCAAGCTCCAGCCCTAACTAGCTTGAACCCT
>CM067478.1:40407075-40433751 GCA_034552555.1 Semaprochilodus insignis
CCTTCATCTCCACCTTCATCTCCACCTTCATCTCCACCTTCATCTCCGTCTGTATGCGCCTGGAGTGTAGTGTGTTTTACAGCCTCCCCGTTCCCCACAAGGACGAGACGGCACGGCTGGATATGAAGATCATATATATTCCCTGGCTGTGGTCGTCTGCAGGACGCCTCTCCGGGGCCGTGACTGTCCTCTGCTCAGTCTTTTGCTCCGTTTCCCACTTAGCGTAGCCGGCTCGCGCCGGAGCTGTGGCCTATGGACATTCCCAGCTTCTGTAGGGCTCAAGCACACGGGCTGCTCAGCATTCCTTAAACACTCTCCTCAGTGTGACATTCATCGAGCTCAGGCATGAATCGAGGCTTTATGATGGACCTTCACCGCACATGCGTCGTGCGTTGCTTAGCCCTGGGTGAAGCGTCTGTCACCCTCGGAGGGGCGAGAGCATCTTAGCTCAGACTGAACTCCAGAAAATCTCAAGTTCATGATCACATGGTACCTGCAGGTAGTGAACACGTTCCAGACACACAGAGACGGCTCCGCTCTCCTCTGCAGCTTCTTACACACAGCCTCAGGGAAGGTGGACAGTGGAGGACATACGGGTGGTCAAAGACACACGAGCCACCGAGCGGCTCAGAGGAGAGATACATGGCAACATGAACGCATGATTTAATGATGGTCATATGGACGAGCCAGAAGAGCTGCTGGAACAGTGTTCTGTGGGGACTAGAATGGATCTTTCGGGTTTAAATGAGGAGCGTTCTGTCCGGAGAAAGGGGAACCCTGCATTCCAGCCTTAGAACCTTATCCCATCTGTGAAGCATGGTGGTGGTAGTGTCATGATTTGGGCCTGTTTTGCTGCACCTGGTCCAGGACGGCTCACCATCACTGATAGAACAAAGTTCTGAATTATACCAGCAGGTTCTAAAGGAGAACATCAGGGCATCTGTCCGTGAGCTGAATCTCAGGAGAACGTGGGTCTTGCAGTAGGACAGCAACCCTAAGTACACAAGACGTTCTACCAGAGAACCGTTAAAGAAGACTGAAGTTAATGTTCTGGAATGACCAAGTCAAAGTCCTGACCTTAATCCAGTCGGAATGTTGTGGAAGGACCTGAAGTGAGGAGCTCATGGGAAGAAACCCACCAACATCCAAGAGCTGGAGCTGAACCGTACGGAGGAATGGGATAAAACTCCTCCAAGCCGATGTGCAGAACGGATCAACAGTAACAGAAATGTACAGTCGGTGCATAGAACACAGAACCAGACAGGGTAAAGCAGAGGAACATACAGACAGCGTAGAACCGCCTGGACGGAGGAGGAGTTTAGGTTTGGAGGAGGTTCTATAGAGGTTAGGGAGAGAATTAGACCATCAGACCTGGGGATGGTGAGGGTTCCAGACGTGAGGAGGAAATCTAGAGACCGCCTGATCACCAAAACTATGGAGGTTTGCTGAAGGAGCAGGGAGTGAGTTGCCCGGCTGAGGAGGACCTGAGCGTGGGAGCAGGTTAGCAGGGAACAGGAAGATCAGATGGATAAGCAGGAGCGAGGCTGGTGCTGTGGTGTGGTAGTGTATGTGATCTGTTTGGTCCATTCAGATTTCTCTGGTCGTTTAGCTGCAGTTATTGTCCAGCACCGTCAACAACACGGTGTACGTCCTGGAATGAGCACTAATCATGGTAACGGTGTAGGTCCGTGGGTAGACGACTGACGGGGAAATTTCGGCTATAAATAGTCCAGATTCTGTCCCACTTCTCCAAGAGCCGCCGAAACCTCCACTAGGAAACACTTTCACTTCACATTGACTGTTTTCCACTTGCCAGAGACTCGAGAACCAGCCGGTTCCTCTCTGGAGGCCAATCTGACTCAGCGTTCTGCCCGTGCGCTGCGGGACAGCAGTCGTCATGCAGCAGTCTGAGTGTAAAGCTCCATATGTGACGGAGGCTTCAGTGGGTGAGCGGAGACCGCCGGCCGTAAAGCTTTATGTCTCTGGAAGCATTTCGGATCATTAACCCCACTCCTCCGCCCACTCGCCGCGTCTGTATGGCTCAGTGACATCAGTGAAATGGTGATGGAGGTTACGAGTGGAGGCTGTAAAGACGTTAGAGCACCTGCACTGCTCGGCAGAACGCGGAACTCTACAGAAATGTTCTAGCTGCAGACCGGTATCATTAGAGCAGCTCGTTCTGTCCTTGTTCCTTCTGTTGTTACACTGTGGTGCCTTAGAACCTCATTAGAACCATAGAGACTGTAAAAGCAGAACGTGCATGTAGAAGGAATTCAGGACTAATTATTAACCCTAGTAATAATCTTCCTTATTAATGGACCGGTCCAAAGAAACGGATTTAGCTAATGATGGGTTTAGCAGTTGAGCTAACACTAGAACTCAATAGTCACCCAAATCTTCTCCACGTCGCCGTTGTTGTCTTATCTGTCCTCGACCACTGACACGCCCACAGACGTCCTTACGGTCTGTGCTGAAGTATCTACTATCCTGTGGTTCCAGCTGGGAAGGAACTTTTTAGGTTCTGAGCTTATTTATTTTGGTGGAAATGCACAGAACTTAGGTGTGTGAACCCGGATGGCACCGGTTCCACGTTGGTGGAAAAGGGCTGACAGTTATAATGGGGTGTAGTTCACAATGACAAGTCTGCACAACCTTAAGGGAGACCGGGATGCAGAACCGGGATCCAGATGCGGGTGTAAGTTTTCCGAAGTTGCTGTATATGGGAAAGATTTGGATGTCTGTTGATTTGTCATGTCAGCAGAATTTGGACAGCAGTGGATGGAATACATACAGGGTACATACGTGACCTGTGGAGATTTCCCTTCACCTCAGGGCTGCTGTTGGTTTTCTGTGCTACTCATATGTAGTAAACCAGTTATTACATGTTAATTACTGATCGCTGCCTAACACACATCTAATTAATGTTTGATCAACATTCTGTATGAACAGGTTAGGATTAAAGTCCATACACAGAACAAAGAACCAGAGAGGGTAAAGCAGGAACGGGAACATCCAGGGAACGAGCCGCCTGGACGGAGGAGCAGGTTAGGTTTGGAGGAGGCTGTGTAGAGGTTAGATTTGAATGCTGGGATAGAATTGCACTGCCGGACCTGGGAATGGCGAGAGTTCCAGAGGTGAGGAGTGTATCTAGAGAATTCCTGATCTCCAAAGCTATGGAGGTTTGCTGAAGGAGCAGTGAGTGAGTTGCCCGGCTGATTCGGACCTGAGGTACTGTAAGCTGAGTGTATTGAAGGCTGTAATGTGATGTGACCAGGCATTCAGGAGGAGACCAGCAGAGTTCTGGAGCTAATGCCGGAGAGGGGAGAGCTGCAGTAGTCCGGACTCTGTTAATGCTGTATCGGGATAATGGAGTGTATTTAAAGGGGGTCACACACTGTTAGCACGCAGCACCTGGCCAAGTGTATTGTACTGATTGGACCCTACGACACAGGACACTAGAATAGTTCTGGTGCTGTTTCCTGGAACCCAGCAGCAGATGTGTATGGTCCATTCATATTTCCCTGTTCAGCTGAATGGAGATTCAGAATGACGCTGCTGCTTCAGTGAAACGAGCCGAGTCTCATCCACACCGGGAGCTCGGGGAATGTATCCGATCGCTGGGGCATTTGCCATGTGCTCTCGGCTTCCTGTGGGACGTGCAGAGCTGCTGTCCAAATGTGTTCTGCTAATAGCTGGTGAGACGTGTAATGTGGAAACATGATGCTGTGGATGATGATCTCAGTAGACGCTCCGCTCTGAGTGCTCTCCGGATCAGCGCCGCTGAAACGCCTCACTTTAGAGCGAACAGTCAGCTGGGAGGGTGCGGGGCTTCCCACCAACACCCTCCATCAGCTCTGTCTGTTTTCATTTCCTGTTATGTGGTAAGGACGTGTGCGGCTTCTTCCACTCTTGGAACCTTTTACGGAAGTACGAACCCGTTTCGTAGAGTTGGTCAGTGAGGTTTTCAGGATCACCGTTCCTGAGCTCGGTCTGCCGTCGTGACAGGCCTGCTCGTAAGGAGCTGGAATTCCGAATGGCTTAGCTACACACAGATCCTTTTCAACTACAAGAACCCTGGTTCTTCAGCGGGGTCCATTCACACTTAGTTCATTTGGGTCAATGAGGTTTTTTAAAATGACCGTTTATGATTGTCCTCTTGTGAATGTTGTGATCTGCAGTAATATCTATGAGCATCTTAAATACAGCCGGTGTTGTTAAAGCTGTTAATGGTCTGTTTCAGTTATTAAAGCTGGTCTGGTTGCACCACATGACGTCCTGGTTGTACCGCCTGACGTTTCAGACTAGTTTCTAATTAAACAGGATCTGCATAGTCGCCCGTACACGACCTCAGTGTTGCACCATGAAGGTCAGTCAGGGTCTTCTTTATGATGCCATATTCTGGACCGTCTTTCATAAAAATCCTGTCAAAATAAAAGTCCTTTGTTTTTGGTTGTGCCGCCTGACATTTCAGACTAATTTCTAATTAAGCAGGCTCTGCTTAGACACCCGTACGTACGTCCTGTCAGTGACCCTTTGTGTTTTGTGGAACTCGGTCATGTGTGTTTTGGATGGTGAGTTATGATTATGTAGGTGTGTAGAGCTGTTAGCAGCTAGCTTAGCATGCTACATCTTCACACTGCGGCCCAGGTTCACTCCAGCTGCTTCGTTGAGCTTCGTTGATGCAGGTATAGAGAAGGAAGACTCCGACCTGAGCAGATGAACAGGTGTGTTTAGCTGTTAACTGTCCTTGTCCACTACTTTAATCTACTGTGTGTTGATGTCCAGATGGAAAGCCAGTAGCTAGTACAGGGAACGTTAGCTACTAGCATTAGCTCCAAGTAACTAGCAGAGCTAACGAAACAGGATGGGGGTGGAGCTTATTTACCGCTTCTTTACTCTTCCACAGAGAAACAACAGGAAGTTCATCGAGTTCATCAAGCCTCCTGTCCTCCTAAACAGATCAAAGACAGATACAGACAGATACAGAGTTCCACACAGAGCTGTCTAATACTCACACGGTTCTTTGCATGGTGAAATGGTTCTGATGGAGAACATGTTTGTGGTTCTATATAGCACCAAAAAAGGTTCTTTCATTGTTTGACATCATAACAATAGCAGAACCATATTCAACACACTGTTCATCACCCTAGAACACCATGTCACCGTGCAAATTAGCACTGAAGCACGCAGGTTCCTCCCTTTGCTAAAGAACCCTTAAAGAACCCTCTTTCTAAGAGTGTAAATGTGGAATGGATTCTCGGCTGAGACAGTAATAACCCATACTGTTCTCAGCGCCAGCTGGAACTGTGAGATTGGGAGGATATGGATCCGGCTGAACCCGTTCCGCGTTCCGTCAGCGCTTAAAAGCTCCTGTGATATGAGAAGGAGACGCTGGACGGTTCCGAGTGCAGTGAGACCTGTGAGTTTCACAGCCAGCGGGGCTCAGATAGTGATGGCTGTCGGTAATGATTCAGCTCCTGGCACTCTGAGCACTCTCCACAGAACTAAACCCAGGTCCAGACCCTAAATGGACAGGGTGAGAGAAACCGGGTCTCAAAAGGAGAACCTTCTAAGAGCAAGAAGAAAGAACAAAGACTCAATAGAAGAACCTCTTAAGATCATAAGAAAGAAACAAATAGAAGAGAACCAAACTTGGAAAGGAGAACCTTCCTAATAGCATAAGAAAGAAGGACAAAGAACCAAGACTTAAAAAAAGAGACACAGTGAAGAACCGAGCCCTGAAGGGGAACCTCCCTAACAGCGTGAGAATGGAACACAAAGAAAAAAGACTCGGCAGTAGAGCCTCCCTGAGAGCATGAGATAAAATCAGAGAAGAACCAAGACTCAAAAGGAGACGCTCGCTACGATCACAAGGAAGAAACACCAAAAGGAACCTAGAACCTCCATAAGAGCTTGAGAAAGGAACACAAAGAACCATGACTCGAAACGAGAGCCTCCCTGAGACCATGAGGAAGAAACAGAGAAGAGCCAAGCCTCAAAAGGAGACGCGTACTAAGATCACAAGGAAGGAACACCGAGAGGAGTCAAGAGGAGAACCTCCCTAAGGGCATATTGAAGGAACAATGAGAGGAACCAAGACTCAAAATGAGAACCTTCTAACATCATGATGCACGCAGCAGGAAGCTGTTTCAGATGCTGACCTACGGTATGAAGATGTGGAGAACTTGGCGTCACGTTGGGATCATTCCTGGATGTATCTGTAGTCTAGCTGCTTTCGTGTTATGGAGAACACCGGTTCTAGGTGTTTACAGAGCAGAATGAGGTCATGGCTGAGTAGAAGGATTAGGAGGTTAGCTGCTCCTGAGGGAGTGGCAGTCACTCATACTCATCACCCTCAGTCTCAGCGCTGGTGCGGTCCGTCCACGCCCCCGTGTGAATGACGGCATTCCGTAAGCATGAGCCTCGGCCTCTCGGCGGTCAGTAGGAACTATGACAGGGTGTAATGAGGTCCTCTGACGGTGACCGTCCACAGATTTGACCAGTAATGACAGCTCAAGGCCTTGACCAGACTTCAGACGGAACCTTCAGAACGAGTTCACCGATGTTCCTCTTCATCTGGCTTTCCAGCCTCTGTTCCTGCAGCCTCTGTCAGGGAACACCGCGGACCATGCCCCAGTCGTTTACACTGCTCCTGCTCGGACGTTCTGCTCTAGTAGCTCACCTTTACCTGGTGTGTTTTAAATCTGGTTCTTTATGCTCTCTTCATTAACAGAAACTGTTCTCTACAGAACTGAAAGGTTCTTTAGGGAACCGAAGGGTTTCCTGTGTGGTGCTGCTCCTCAGAACTCCTGTTGGTATCTTCGGTTTTGAGAGTGCAGGTGTCTCCGGGCTCGGAGCAGCATCAGTTCCCGTCTAACTGCTGATTTTATAGGCCTGTTGTAGGAGGAGGTCAGAGCTGAGGAGCATCTCCTCACCTCTCCTCTCCTCTCCATTCCTTTCCTTTCCTTTCCTCTCCTATCCTATCCTCTCCTCTCTTCTCTCACCCCCTCTGTTCTCCTCTCCTATCCTTACCTTTCTTCTCTTCTCCTTTCCTCTCTTCTCTTCTCTTCTCTTCTCCTTTCATTTCCTCTCCTCTCTTCTCTCACCCCCTCTGTTCTCCTCTCCTCTCTTCTCTTCTCCTTTTTTCTCTTCTCCTTTCATTTCCTCTCCTCTCCTCTCCTCTCTTCTCTCACCCCCTCTGTTCTCCTCTCCTATGCTTACCTTTCTTCTCTTCTCCTTTCCTCTCTTCTCTTCTCTTCTCTTCTCCTTTCATTTCCTCTCCTCTCTTCTCTCACCCCCTCTGTTCTCCTCTCCTCTCTTCTCTTCTCCTTTTTTCTCTTCTCCTTTCATTTCCTCTCCTCTCCTCTCCTCTCCTCTCTTCTCTCACCCCCTCTGTTCTCCTCTCCTCTCTTCTCTTCTCCTTTCCTTTCCTCTCCTCTCCTCCTTTCTCCTCTTCTCTCCTCTTCTCCTTTCTCCTCTTCTCCTCTCTTCTCTTCTCCTTTCTTTTCTTCTCCTTTCCTCTCCTCTCCTCTCCTCGCCTCATTTCTCCTCTCCTCTTCTCCTTTCTCCTCTCCTCCTTTCTATTCCTCTCCTCTCCTCTCCTCTCTTTCAGTGCCTCAGGCTTTGAGCCACTGTGGTGCAGTTTGCAGCCTCACCACTAGAGGTTACACACTGCTCCTTTAAGGTGGTCCCATGATGAGAGAGCGTCCGTCTGCTGTTTTATGTATCTAATCTGTGTTTGCCGGTGGGGACAGAGCGGGGCGTGTTGTCACACTGATCGTATAACATATACCACACTGATACGTAAGTGATATCTACTTGGTCTGATGTCATATCCTGTCTGGGAAAGGTTAGACGCACCTCGCGACACAGATTCACCGTCTCACTTCCTCAGGTAGGAAAACTAAAAAACCAGTTCGGAATTTTAAATCCTGGTCCCGGTGATGGTGGTGGTTGTCAATGACTGTTTTAATTTGTTACAAAATCCTTTGTGACAACTTCCCCCAGATCACACGTGCACAATCACTGAGTCTGAACTGAAATGTACTGAGTATGAACCACAAGACTGAGAGTGTGTGGGGTTGTGATGTTCTGCTGATGCTCCACACACCAGTCTGAGCGGTCTCCTCCACACACCAGTCTGAACGGTCTCCTCCACACACCAGTCTGAACGGTCTCCCCTCCAGCACCAGCACTGCTGTGAGCGGCTCCTGTGGCGGATGTGAGTCAGTGGTGTCTGAAGCTCCACCACAGCGAGCGCGCTGCCACATTCCTTACATAGCGGTGCAGGGGGCGGGGCTCCGGGGCGGGGCTCGTGGTCACCCACCCGTTTTCCGACAAACAGCGCTCCGATTGGCTAGAATATCCCGCCTGCTGAGCTACGATTGGCTACTAGGTTATATCCCACTCACGCGCAGTGTTGTTTCTTGTTTACTTGTTTGTTTGAGGTGTTTGTTGTTTATTTATTTACTTGTTGTTTAATTTCCCACCCGTACTCGGTTCGTTAGTCTTAGCCAATCATTGCGCTGAAGGGGGCGGGGTTGACCTCACTGATTGGCAGTGCACACGGTCCCCGAAAATCTTATTTGCTTGTTTATGTTTATTTGTTTGTTTCGTTTGTCACCTGTATTCCGCTCGTTAGTAGGGTCTGAAGGGTTGTTTATTTGTATGTTTATTTGTTTTTTTGTATGTTTATTTGTTTATTTGTATGTTTATTTATTATTCATTAAGTCCCCGTTAGTTTTATTGGACTGCTTGTGAGTGCGAACTACTAGCCAATCGCAGCGCACCGGGGCGGGGCTTGCCCGAATACGGGTGTGTTCTGAAAACTAAGTTCTGAGTGCGCTAACGGGGAGAGAGAGTTTACAGTGGACCCAGATCAGACCGGAGACCGTCCTAAAGCTGACCAGCCGAACGCTGCATGTTCCTCCTCCTCACAGGCTGGACGGAGAGACCCCGCAGGAGCCCCAGCGCTCCCACCAGGAGGGGAAGTTTTCAGGGCGGCCGTTCAGAGCACACCGCGGATCTGAGAGTCTTGTAGGAGGCGATGAAGAGGCGCTGACACTCTGCCATATTTAGGAGCGCCGTCTGAACTGCGAGCTGTCAACAACCTTCTCTTCCTCATCCTGCTCCTCCTCCTGCTGCTCCTCAGGCCCCGGACCGGACTCGGCTCGGCTCCGTCCTCCCTGCTCAGGCCGGTTCCGTCTGCCAGGAAAGCTGTGCTGGACACCATGCTGGACTGAGGGATGGCCTCGGCGGTGTTTGAGGGAACCTCTCTGGTGAACATGTTCGTGAAGGACTGCTGGGTGAACGGGGTCCGGAGGCTCATCATCAGCGGGAGAGGAGAGGAGGAGGAGTTCTTCGAGCTCCGGACGGAGTGGTCCGACAGGAACGTCCTGTATCTGCACCGGAGCTACTCGGATCTGGGCCGACTGTTCAAAAAGCTGCTGGAATGTTTCCCAGAAGACCGCAGGGATTTATCCAAGTCCACTTTCCTGGAAGGTCAGTACCTGCACCATACGGTACCGTCCATACCGAAATTGGACAGTTCGACCAGGCGCGCATGCGCAGCTCAGTAACTATTAACTTGCTCCTCTCTTCTCTCCTCTTTTCGCTTCTCTTCTTTTCTCCTCTCTTCTTCATCTCTCTTCTTCTCCTTTCTTCTCTTCTCTCCTCTTCTCTTATCCTCACTTCTCCTCACTCCTCTCACCTCCTCTTCTCTTCTCTTCTCCTCTCATCATCTCTCTCCTCTCATCTCTTCTTCTCCATTCTTCTCTTCTCCTCTCTTCTAATCTCTTCTCTTCTCTTATCCTCACTTCTCACTCCTCTCACCTCCTCTCACCTCCTCTTCTCTTCTCCTCTCATCATCTCTCTCTTCTCTTCTCTTCTCTCTCCTGTATCTTCTCTTCTCTTCTCCTCCCTTCTCTTCTCTTCTCCTCCCTTCTCTTCTCTTCTCCTCACTTCTCCTCCCTTCTCCTCCCTTCTCTTCTCTTCTCTTCTCTTCTCTTTTCTTCTCTTCTCTTTTCTTCTCTTCTCTTCTCTTTTCTTCTCTTCTCTTCTCTCTCCTCTATCTTCTCTTCTCTTCTCCTCCCTTCTCTTCTCTACTCTTCTCTTATCCTCACTTCTTCTCACTCCTCTCACCTCCTCTTCTCCTCTCATCATCTCTTCTCTTCTCTTCTCTTCTCTTCTCTTCTCTTCTCTTCTCTTCTCTTCTCTCCTCTCCTCTATCTTCTCTTCTCTTCTCTACTCTTCTCTTATCCTCATTTCTTCTCACTCCTCTCATCATATCTTCTCTTCTCTTCTCTTCTCTTCTCTTCTCTTCTCTTCTTCTCCAGTAAGTAGATTCAGTGAGCGTAAGCTCCTCTTATAGCTCTCCCAAATACAGTCATTTTGTTCACTAGCCAGGTTAGCTGTTAGCCATTAGCCTGTGTTAGCGACACCAGTTCATAACTACTAACAGTGTAGCTACATGCCCACAGGTAGAGGGTCGGTGGGGTTCTGAGTTTCTGAGTAGGAAATCCAACTTGCGGGGCTTTTCAGTTAAAACTTCCTACTGGGAATCTGGAAATTCTGGAAGTCTTGAAGTGACTGATGGTCGGCAGTATTCGAAGACGCCCATCGTGTAGTGGTATTACTGTTAAAGGGCGCATACTGTAAAGGATAGCGGGGGGGAAATCGTCAGCCACACAGCTCACCTATCTGTAGCTGAACCGCAGCGCCTCCTGTGAGCCTCCTACTAATGTCCACAGCGAACGGTCCGAAGCCGGTAGCGAGTGGAAAGTGGAAGCGAGTGTTGGGAGTTAGTCTACACGTGCGTGCCGTTACTTTGGGTGACCCGGCTGAGACTTCAGCAGATGCTGTTTTTAACTGAAGCTCTATTTAAGATGAGGAACTAACAGCAGACCACTCAGACACTTCACTCCCTGCAGGAGAACATCACATGACACCGTGTGAGCTGTTTCAGGCTGGATATGTGACTGGAGTGGATCTGACTCACAGGTTTTTGGCCCTCCAGTATCTGATCCAGCACCATTGTTCCTCATATCAGCCCAGTACTGATACCTGGTGCCTGAGCACTGTGGACCTTGGTCAGTTCTGTGTGACCGCTCCTCTAATCTCAGGACCCCAGTTTCGGCAGACGTGTGTGGACAGATTTAAGGCTGTTTATCTGGATCAGTGCTGTGACACACTTCTCGGCCGTGTTGTGGATCAAGGTTCAAGCGGTTTGCTTAATAATTGACTGGGAGGTCCACACGGACCCACAGAGCCGCTCTCCTGTAGCCTCCTGCCCTTCACTCTGATGATTCACTGACCTCATGTAATAGGTTTCTGGACAGCGTTCACACACTCATACGGTTCCTCTGGAGACTTCCTGTTGATCTGCCACGGAACCTAGCTACAGACCTAGAACCGAGACATTCAGGATTTAGGTCAACAAGTGGCCGTACAGTGCCGACTGTTAGCTCATGGTGCTTTTACTACATGGTAAAAGGATGGGTTCTTTAGTACCCGCAGTGGTTCTGAGTTCTATATGCTTATATGGTTCTTTACATGGTGAAATGGTTCTTCAGACTGATAGAGGATGTGTTGTATATGGTTCTATACAGCACCCTAAAAGGTTCTGCTGTTATTGCTACACATTTAAGATGGTACATCAAAGGTTCTTCAGCCAAGATAACTGTTCTATGTAGAACCATGAAGGTGGCTATGAAAGGAAGGGTTCTTTGTGTCATGCCCGTGTTATCGGATTAATGGATGATGTTCATTAGAGGGTTCTTCACGGAACATTTAAAAAAAAGCTCCATATAGAACCTACAGCACATTAACCTAAAGAACCCTTTTCATGTAGCAATGAAAAGGTTCCTCTATTGTTACTGTAGCGGAACCCTTTAAGTGATATAGAACCACTTTCTGCAGGGACCATTCTGTACAGGACCGTATACAGCACGTTCTCCACTGTCCATCAAGTTAATAGTAAATAGTCCGGTCCATACCGATACTGATATTGACATTTGAGTACCGGTCGATACTGATGTTGATATTTGAGTACTGGTCGATATTGATACTGATATTGATATTTGAGTACTGGCTGATATCGATACTGATGTTGATATTTGAGTACCGGTCGATACTGATATTGATATTTGAGTACTGGCTGATATCGATACTGATATTGAAATTTGAGTACCGGTCGAAACTGATATTGATATTTGAGTACTGGTCGAAACTGATATTGATATTTGAGTACTGGTCGATATTGATACTGATGTTGATATTTGAGTACTGGTCGATATTGATACTGATATTGATATTTGAGTACCGGTCGAAACTGATCTTGATATTTGAGTACTGGTCGATATCGATACTGATGTTGATATTTGAGTACTGGTTAATATCGATACTGATCTTGATATTTGAGTACTGGTCGATATCGATACTGATGTTGATATTTGAGTACTGGTTAATATTGATACTGATGTTGATATTTGAGTACTGGTCGATATCGATACTGATGTTGATATTTGAGTACTGGTCGATACTGATATTGATATTTGAGTACTGGCTGATATCGATACTGATATTGATATTTGAGTACCGGTCGATACTGATATTGATATTTGAGTACTGGCTGATATCGATACTGATATTGATATTTGAGTACCGGTACTCGATTCCCATCCCTAAACATAAGCATCCACAAGTAGGATCACACTACCCCACGGGAAGAAACGAACAGCTATCGACGTCACGTCACACCGTGCAGTAAATATGGATAGACTTGTGGCAGGACTGGATCTGGACTGGAAATTCGATCCGGCATGTTCTGTGGGACGCTCCCGAACCCGTGGGTACCGATATGATCTCTATCTTTGCATCTGTGACACAGAATGGCTTCCAGATGTTTTGAACAGCTGTACTGCAGCAAGCTTATGGAATACCCTACTGATGGTCTCCGGTTTGGGTGGTAATGGCTCGGAATCCCGAATGTTCGTGATAAGGAATCACAGATCTGAGGGATGCAGTGCAGTTAGAGTGTTGCAGGGCTTCCTGTTCTGCCCCGTTCAGGGTTTTCCTGTCCCCACCGTGCCTTCATTAACCCTTCAACCAGTAACGGCTCCTCAGGACTTTAACTGGGTCTTCAGGCTCAAGGAGACGTCAGAGTGGTCCTGTGCTGGGGGTCTGCGAAGCTCTGAACACCTGAATCTCTCCCTCCAGCCGTCTCTAACTTCACAGCTTCTCTTCATTCCCACCACCTCCGGCGTTCTGGTTCTGCTCCTCAGCCCTCTCTGATCATTCAACAAGCTTCTGCAGCTGTGAGCAGTTATTGTGATTATCAGGACCCCCAGAACCCACACAGCACCCCCCCCCCCCACCTGGACCCCCGAATGCCTGAATAACTGCCATGTACTCAGCAGGGTGAAACACATAGCTGCCTATCGGATTTACACATGCTGTGTAACAGATATACACAGTATCAATACTCCTGAGAACCCACACGACTGTAGAACATTTAGAACCTGCACGTTCATCATGACACCTGACCTGTCACCCATCGTTATGACATCACGTCTCTAGTTGGTGGGGCCTTTCAGATAGCGGGTTCAGACTACTGAGACCGAAGCTGCAGCAGGGTCGTTCTTGTTGTTGGTGCAGGTGGAGGTTCTTAGGTACGTTTCAGTCATGGGAGGTCGTTTACTGTCCTAGCTATGGTTCTGTGGTGTTGCACTGATGCCGTAATGGTATCGGCGCCGATGCCAGTACTTAATTTCAGTATCGTATCTGGATTTCTGACCACTGATGTGAACACGGTCACCAGTATACCAGCGTGTGTGCGGTGCTGGAGACGAGCAGCAGTAGAGGTGATGTGTGGATCTGTATCTGCAGGATCTGGTGGTGTAGAGACGCTAATGGGAGCTGCTCACCTGAACGTCTGAGCTGCTCCTCTCAGTAATCCCTCACCTGCTGTGGAGCTCCTACAGTCTGAGGTACTGTTAGTCCAGACTGGTACTGAGGAGCGGGAGGAGCCGCCGCACTCTCAGAGTAATCCTAGACCGTTATCAATTAGCCTTTAACCTTCAGTTAGCCTTTAACCATTAGCCTTCATTTAGCTTTTAGTCTTCATTTAGCCATTAGCCTTCATTTAGCCGTTAGCCTTCATTTAGCTTTTAGCACAGCAGCCCTCTAGCTAGTGTATGTAGCATGAGTAAACAAGATGCACATATGAGACTAATGACATCTGGATGTGGAACAGTCGGTAGAGGAAGGTGGGAACCCGCACCTCTCTGATTTTATTATAGATACTTTTATTTCTAGAACCCGTTTAATCTGCTGCGTGTATGTTAAAAATAATGTTTCCGACACTTACAACACGTTCTCCGTCAATCTGAAGAACCCTTTCACCACTTCTGCATGCAGGTGGTTCTTTATAGAACTCAGGGTTCTGAGTAGGACCACTGCCTTTACTAAAGAACCCCTGTAGAACCCTGTAGGCCTGTTCTTAAGGGCGACTGCGGAGTGCCTGTGTAATTAAGCTCCAGCAAACATGCTGATTATACAGCTGCTGTTCGTCGGGATGGTATCCGATCCTCCTCCTCGCTGCTCCAGCCTGCCATCACTGTGCCACCAGCCATCCATCCAGACGCCACAGCTCTGCCACCAGTGGATTGGCGTCTGGCATGCGGATGGCGCGATGCCCAACTCGTGCCACATCTATAATCAGTCCTCTCTCGCGCTGCCGCTGCTCTCTATTGTCTGCGGGCGCTGAGGCGGAGCGTGTGTGGAAGCTCTGCTTTTCAGCTGGATCTTCATCTCTCGCTCCGGGGAATAAACATCCACGCCGGGTTAAATCCCACTCGCTTTAGAACAATGGGCAATGACAGAGTAACGCCACTCCAGTGGGAAATTACTCTCACCCGCCCCTATTCATCCTCCCTCTAGTCATCCTTCACTCCCTGTCTTCTGTCGTTCATCATGTGTCTCAGGATCGGCTCAGATCCTGAGATTAGATTCCGAGAGTGTGTCTCTCCACGTGTCACCTCGGAAGTCTGCAGATATCATTTACTTCCCGCCTTTAATTTCCTGCTCAGCTCAGTATTCCATGGGCACTCATCTAAATGTGAGCTGGCACTGGAGTGTTTGGGCTCAAAACACCCCCCTCCCCATTCCCCGGCTCCGGCTTCGCCCATTCCGAAGTGCCAGCACTTGTTTAGTTACTCAGGGTCACTAAGGCAACAAGAGCGAGACGGACAGTGCTTCTCTGGATTACATCACCGCTCCTGGGAGTGTGGAATGTGTAAGGGTGGAAGTGTTCCTAAGTCCAGCCCCCTTATAGCTTTGGAGACCACCCCAGCACTCATCCCAGATGCAGCCCGAACTTTGCCGGGTCAGCTGTTTTCCAGTAGCAGCTCTTTGGGAAGCAGCGCTGGTGCAGCCGTGTTGGGGGTCTAACCTCAGGGCTGGGGGAGTTTCCTGCAGCCTGTTGGGTGCTGTGAGGTGTCTGCAGTGTCGCTGTGTTCCAGGAAGTTGAGCCTCGTGGTTACGGCAGTTTCAGATGAGTTGCTGGCTGCTGGCCCGTACGCAGCTCAGCTGCAGGTTAGTTTCATGTGGGTTTCAAGCCGTTGAGCTGATCCGATAGCCTGACACTTTTACAGATGCGGCCGTTTCATACGACCTGGTCAGGTGGGGTTAAGGGCTCCTCAGGTTCATATTCAGTCATTAAGGCGGATGTTATATGGAGGTTGGATGGTGTGGGTTGTCTGCAACATGATCATAAGATTGTCGTGTGCTTCAGCTCTGATCTGGTATTGTGTGGTCATAGCCCTCCTCGGTCATCCTGTCCTAGAGCCAGCTGTTTAAACAGCTGTTAGCATTAGCTAGGTTGTTAACACAGTCGGTTAAACTCCCATTCGTTGTTGTGACTGACGGAATGATGAAATGCCAGCCTTGTGTCAGTCGGGATGTGGGGGTTTGGTGTTTTGATTGGCTGTTTTCTGAAACTTGCTCCACGGAGTTGAGAGTCTCACAGCTGTTGCGACTGAGTTTCAAATGAGTTGCGGGAAGCTCTGCGTGACTGGTTTAGTGTCATGGAAGTTTCGAGCAGTTGTGTGATTGTAGTTTAAAGTCATCTGCCACACGTCAGATATTCAGGCCAAACGGAACGTCGGAACAAATGAGTGATGGTTCCTGCGTGTAGATCTCATTCAGCTCTGTACGAAATCGAGTGCCAAGCAGTGATGCATGACTCCGACTCTCGACTCCTGCTGCTGGGATTGACTCCTCGACTCCTCAGCTCCAGTTCATTTGAACTGACAGCCTCAGTGCCGATGACAATAAAGGGGCTTCAGCTGCTTCATATTCCCCGGGATTCACTTTACCTCTCCATTCCACCTTAAGAGATGCAGCAGTTACAGGGTGCACCGGTGCCAGAATGCAACTGCAGTGCTGTTTAAGGTGGAATGGACATTTCAGTACCTAACTGGGACAGAATGAGCAGATCTCAGCTCCGTTCTCTTTCCCAGAACCTTCTGGGAAATACACTGTTTTGGTTCCTTCCAGCCGAATACGCTAGCAAACATGGAGTCAACAGAATCGACTCCCAGACTCCCAGACGAATCGACTCTTTTGGAATCAGCTCCTCATCACAAGTGCCCAGAAATCAGATGGCAGTTGACCGTACATCATCAGGCATTAAAGGTTCTGCCTGTAGGAGTAGAACAGTCAGATCCGAGGGTTCTACATGTTGTGTGTTCTCTTTTATATTTCGTTCTGTATGAAGATATCAGGAGGAGATCTGTTCTAATAATCCACCACTCTGGAGGTACAGCGTGTGTTCCTGTAACGGTGATACGGCTGCTGATGGTGTAAACAGCATGACGAGACGTTTGGTTTCTCAGCTCTGCACGGTGAAACAGCGCTTTCCTTATCAGCTCCATGTTCTCTATCGTACGAGATCTACGGGCTGCTTCTGTCAAGTCATGCGCCTGCTGGTCTTGCAATCTTGCTGTGTAGCATAAGGTGCAGAACTTCTGGCAAACAACCCGCTTAAAGCCGCCACTGAAGGGGAAGCCCACCAGCATGGCTATGTGGTCGGGACGTGTCACTGCTGTCAGAACAAAACCTCATATCTCCCAACACAGTAACTCCGCAGGAGGAGGACAAACCACACTGTCCTTTAATGGAAGTCAGTGGAACCGGACGTCCTTTTGGGTCATTTATCTTCTTTTGTTCTGACAGCAGTGATCCATGTTTAATCCATTCATGGTGGAGGGATACGTGCTGCAGGGCGCCGTGAGGTAAAATAGTCCCACATTCTTATCTGACAATATTCTGTGGAACAGGACGAGAACAGAACACAGACGGAGACTGAGCATGCTCCTCCAGATCTATATATGTATTTATATATAAACCCCATAATAACCCCCCCTCCCCACACACACACACACACACACACGCTGCCCACTGGCTTCGTCCAAGGAAACCCGTGAGCCCACAGGAAGTGGACACAGGAAATCAACATTTCCACGGGACGTCCTGTCAGGAAGAGCGCTGCTGGATGCCCGTGAGGAATGCGACACACAGCTGGACTGTGCCGGCTGCCATCTTTATTTTCTAAGGTGTCCTGTACCTCACGCTGCTCAGGTCCCTCGTTCTAAAGCCGCCCGTTCTACACTCTTGTTTTTGTTTCAGGCTGCAAGTCGAGCATGACTATCAGACTCACTTCCTGTAACGGTCTGCGCTGATCTGTGCACAGCACAAACACTCAGTCAGGCGTGTCCAGCGTGAGTCCGAGAGATCATCTGTCGCTTTGTGTAGAACTGTGTTAATCCGAGGTCTAGTGCTGAAACGGTCCCAGCTTCACGGTGAACCGCGGTGAAATACCGATCTACCAAATCTGACCCCCCACTAAAACCGTGCTCGATTACTGACCGGCTGTATGTTACATTCATCAACCACGGTCAGAACAGTCTCCCAGACAGAGGCGCAGCTGCACCCTGGGCTGGTCAGGGAAACCTGGTGAAAGGTGGTCACAGCATTCCCGAGAGTTTCCAGCCTTTCCACCTTAAATGGTGTAGCAGTTATTTGATCTCTGAGGCCTCAGAATGTAACTGTACCATTTAAGGTGGAAGGTGGAATTTTAAGCAGCGCTGATGTGACATGACTGATGATGTCATTCTAAACGAGCTGCCTTTCATCTAGTATTGCTACTTTACATCACACAGCGCTATAACGGGGCAGGAGATACGCATGTAGTCGACACATCGGACCGCTGACACACGTCATTCCTCCTCTCTCTCGTTCTGCAGCCAGTCAGATGGTTCATATCTGCTTTGAGACTCAGACCTGGTCTGCAGGCGGCATGTTCCCAAAGCAGCCAGCAGGTTTCAGCTCACCGTCCAACAAGCACACATGGGTCTGTACTATTACAGCTTATTATGAAGTTCAGAACCTCCTTTTATTATTATCTAGAACTAGTTCTGAAATCATGGGCTGTAGGCTGGAAGTGGAGGCTGACCCACACCCCGCCCCCACATTACCAGCCTCCCTGAGATGTGACTAAAATCAGTTTCCTCAGTGCGGAGGCCTAGAGGATGTTTACTTGTGGCTAAATCGAGCTGGCATGTACCACCACACCGAACATGCTGACTGTCGTCTGTGGATTCCCAGACTGGTGATAATGCTAACGGCAGCAGTGCAGGCTGTTACAGTGACCACAGTACCAGCTAAATGAAGGTACAGCTGTGTTCACTGGTGTTTGTGCAGTACAGGCAGCATATGAATTGAGTAGCCCCTCTGATCTCCACCGTATACAACAAACATATATATCTGCACCCAGAAGGAAACGACCCACAGGACTGAAACTTGGTGTGTAGGTGTGACATGGTGACACATGGTAATGATTCAAGTTTCACACTCGGCCGCACGTGACGTAACCAGGGACGGGTCTTATCTCTGTACCTGACTGACCCAACAGCCACGATTACAGACATCCATTGAGCAGTGATGTCCTCCATGAGTCATCCTGTTAGTGCAGCACCATTGGCAGACGGCTGCACCACGCAGGACTACATGTACACAGACCGTTACCACGACTGTCCTTAACACCACGTCACCGTCACCAAAGACTGCAATGGTGTCGTGCCAGACTGTCACGGACTGACTCAGAACGGCAGCGTTAACAAGCTTAAACACTGTCAGTAAACGCGCTACAACCTAGTTAAACTGCAGATCCAACATGTCTAAACCGGCACTCAGACAAATCCCACTCAGAGGACACGAGCACACCATGCTCACCTCACCTCTGCTTAACATCCCAACGCAGGAAGTGTTAAGTATATATATAGTAAACTGCAGTATATGACTGAAGGATCTAGCCTGTTGCACAGTCCCAGCAGTAGGATGCTATGTAGCTTGAAGCACCATGACGGTCCTGTATTGTGGGGAATCTTTTGATCCACTAGGTTATGTAGGTGTCAGAGTGAGGGTTTGGGGTCTAAGGGGTTAAAGCCCCCCCCCCAACTCTGTACACCTGATGTGAATTATGGGGTGCTGGATAATCAGCCAGTAAGTTGATTCAGGTGTGTCTGGAGGGGAAGGCTCTGAGCTGCTGTGCAGGGGGCCCTGAACTGGTCCTGGAAACATTCCTACGAGGGGACCGCGCTCCTCTTCGAGGCCCCTTAACATCCTTAGCCACTGATTTACAGTAGGCCATCTGAGCGCTGGGACCAGGCAGCGGTACCCCAGCTGGACGGTAGCGGTCAGCCAGTTAAACTTATTGCGTTCCTGAGAATAATCCTGAACTTGGGAGCTCTAAAGCGCAGGCCTGGCAGGGGTGGAAGAGTCTCCAAGACCCAGCGGTGATTTAACTGGCTAATCCCTCTCTGCTGCCCCGGGGGCTGATGTCATCCGCTTGGGTCAGCAGTAATGAATAGCTGTTACCTCAGGGCCGAGCCTGGTGTGCTCAGACACAGCGTGGGCTGGTGTGAAGAAGCTGCTGTGTGGTTTGCTTTGTGTGTGTAAGGGTCAGTGTGACTGGCTCTGACTCTGACATCATTGTGGTCATCGTCATCATGGGAGGGGTGAAGTTTATCTGAGTGGGCGGAGTTCACATAAATAGACTGCAGCATCATGTGCCAGTCTGTCTGTGAAGGCCGGAAACTTTTCCAGCTTTAGGCCAAACCAAGCCAGACTCAGATCTGAAGACAGTGTGGCATAACAGAGCGTTCATTCACAGACTGGTTTAGTAAAGACTGGGGGTCCTGCAGGGTGTAACGGCCAGGAAGGGTGCGCTGAGGATCTCTGAGAGTAACGTGCGCCACCACGAGGCTCTGGACTGCTTTTAGTTCAGGTATGAGTGTACAGGAGACCGTATGTGGTAGTAGTTCATAAACTGACTAGCTGGAATACCGCCAACATGTGCTCCAGTCACTGGTCAGCATTTACGCCATGTGCTTCATGCAGTCCATCATTACAGGGATCACAGTTTACATGTATTGTGGCTGCTTTAGTCTCATCATTAGCTGCAGGTACTGTACAAAACCACCCTGATACCGAAATGAGTCCCACTGTGTGTTTAAGGTGGTAGTACCTTCAGCCTCCTGCGGGGTGTGAGTGACGGGATCCATAGATTGGGAAGAGGTGGTACAGTGCAGGGAACGTCTCGTTCCATGTGTGGAAAATGGCTCCAGAGCAGATGTTAATGATTGGCTAAAAGGAGTGGCTGCATTTGGGCGTGTCAAAGACCATAGTGTGAAGGAAGTAGCTGAATCTGCAGGTGTATGGAAGCGTACGGTCATACGGGTCTACCAGCAGTGGATAAAATCCCAATCTACAGGGAATTCTCCTCGGAATTGTGCCAGGGAAGGGATCCACCAAATCTGGACCCAATTGACCAATTCTTTGATGTAAGAGTGTCTGAACACTGATGTGATCTACATCCAGAAACTTGTCCAGAACATGCCCAATCCAGTCACAGCTGCTGTGGTGCTCATATATTCATGTATGCATATATATAAATATAAACACAATCTTTATATAACATGAAGCCGAGTTCTGCTTTCTGTCCTATACTGTTAAATGTTTTATGTGTAACACACATAACATTAGCTGTTGCACTAGTTAGCATCTCCAAGCGGCAGTTGTGGGTGCTGAATCTGAATGCTAAGCGGTAATGTACATGTGTCGGACTGCAGGTAACGAGACGACGGTATTTATGTACAACTGACACCTCAGTTCGCTGATGCACACCCTCACTCTGCTCTCTATTTCTGGAGGAGCTTTATGCAAATGACTGTTGGTATGTGGTGCGGTAACAGCCAGGCGGTGAGATGTAACCCTGGAGAGCCCCTGAGCGGGGGACATGCCTGCTGATTAAACATTATTGTTAGCATGTTAGACGAGCGTTTCAGCCTCCTCTGGGGTTCAGAACTGGCCGGGATTTCCGCACACACCTCCTCTCCTGTAGCCTGAACCTGTTTTAATGAAAGCGGTGGTTCTTTGTTCCGTCCCTCAGACTGAAGGGTTCTCTGTAATGAAAGGCTGGTTATTAGAAGCTGTCTAACCCGGCGCTGCAGAGCTCCTGACGACAGGCAGGCAAAGCCAGATGTAACGATGGAAATGAGAGGATTTATTAATCCGGCGCTTCAGTGTTGGTGGTCCTGATCAGTCAAAGGTTCAGCTCCTACCGGTGTGACTCGAGTCTCTGATTTGAGGGCCATCTCTGAAGAACTTGCTGCTCCTTTGCAGTCAGAACCTTAATGCTATCCTAGCCAGCCAGGCCCAGACCGTCACAGCCACAGTGACCAGGTTATGGTTCCTGGTTGTTGTCCTCATGCTTTGTCCTGACAGTTCACCAATCTACGAAAGACTGTGTCTAAAAACTGTGGAACAATTTCTGAAAACTGTTCCTGAACGTAAAAGTATGAGAAGAAGCCATATGTCAACATGATCCAGAAGCACCACTGACTTCTCCGGGCCAAAGCTCATTTAAAATGGACCGTGGCAGAATGGAAAACTGTTCTGGGGTCAGATGAATCAAAATCTGATGCTCTGTTGGGAAACCATGGATGCCGTATCCTGCGGACTCGAGAGGAGAGGGACCATCCAGCCTGTTACCAGCGCGCAGTTCAAAAGCTTGTATCTGTGATGGTATGGGGGCTGCGTTAGTGCCTGTGGCGTGGGCAGCTTACACATCTGGAAAGACTCCATCAGTGCTGAACAGTGTATATACACTCCCATCCAGACCACGTCTCCTTCAGGGAAGGCCTTGTATAGTCCTGCAGGACACTGCTTAACCACATACTGCATCCATCACAGCAGCACGGCTCAGCAGGAGAAGACTCCGGTGCTGAACTGACCTGCCTGCAGTCCAGAACTTTCACCAGTAGAACACATTCCTCTCCCAGAACTCCAGCAGCTGGTCTCCTCACTTCCCAGATGTGTACAGGCTGCTGTTAAAGAAGAGGGGAGGCTACACGGTGGTAGACACGGCCCTGCCCCAGCTGTTCTGAGACGTGCTGCTGCCATCAGGTCCTAAATGAGTTAATGATGTTCATGATGGTAAAATGTCTCACTGTCAGCACCTGATATGGGTTCTGTGTTCTGCTGGGAATAAAATATGGGTTAGGGTTAACTCACTGTGGAACCCTTGAAGAACCGTATGTTTTAAGAGTGTACGAGAGGTAACTTTTGGTTCTGCTCACCCCTCCTAATGCTAGCTTAACTTTTCCCTCTCCCCTCTTCTTACTCTTTCTTTCCACTTCCTGGCCACTCGGCTGTGGAACACGTGGGATGTTCTGGGCCTGTTTTCAGACCACACACTCCATATTAGCACTGTAAGCCACTGAGAATAGAGCTTAACAGCACTTGAGCTCCTGAAGAACCTCAGCGATGCCTGGCTTTGCTCAGTATTAGCGTCTCCAGGCTGTTCCTGCCAAGTTCTTTAGGACTACTGAGTGATCTATCGCTCTGCACCTGACACCCCTGTGTGCTGCAGGAATGTCAGCTGGAAAAGAGTTCTATTCTTTTCCCTCCGTGTGGTTCCGAGCAGGGTGGAGATAGCGGGCTGCATTGTTTGAGTGGAAAGGTTAGCATTGTCGGCTGATGGTCAGCCTCTCGCTAACGTCTGTGCTAGCCTTTGGTGAGACTGCAGAGGATGTCTGTGGCCTTGCCGGCTGCTGTTGTGCGTGTTTCTGTGGACTCAGATTAGACGGCCTTATGTGCAAAAAGGTCGTTTATGAAGGTTTTCCTGGATGTGAGACAAAAAAACAGACTAATATGAAAATGTAGAGCTGCAGCGCTGAAGCCCGTCAGAGTTCTATCAGCGGTATAGACGGCGTGTAATCCAGGCAGCTGTAACTAAACCCAGATGTGCTGTGCAGTTCGGTGTTGAACGCTTATTAAACAGGCCTTAATGAACTTAATGAACCCCTGGACTGACACGCTCTCTGTTCTTGACCCCCGGGCTGCTGTATGTGCTGCTAACGTGGTCATGTCTTTCTGTGTCTGCAGGCCTTGTGAAGATTAAAGAAGCGAAGGACATCGAGGTCAAGCTGAACGAGGTGGAGAAGCTGCTGAAGAACACCATCAACATGCCATGGAAGGTCAGAAACCCTCACCTCTGGCACCTTGTACAGCACACGATCTCACCGGGCTGAAAATGAGTCCCCCTACGTGTTTAAGGTGGTAGTAACTTCAGGCTCCTGTAGATGGCGCTGCACAAGGATGATGGGGCTGAAACTTCTTCATCAGTGTGATGCTGGTTCCGAGATCGTTAAGGGTCTAAACATGGAGCCGGATCGACTTTCTGAGTCTGTGTGCGGTGTTAGTGTGTAAGGATGGTGGATTCAGGTTTACAGGGCAACTCACAGCAGCTCACGCTCACCGTACTACACCTGTTCATGTTCTCCACACACAGTAACCCACACTACACTCAGCTCTATCTAGAACACCTCACACAGTGCAGATTTCAGCGGGTGGGTTAGAGTTGGGGGAACTACTAACCTGTCCTGAACACCGGCCCTCCAGGACAGACGTTGTGCAGTCCTAGAGTGTCACCATCTCTCAAAACAGATCTACACGTAGGAGGAACATCAGGCTAGTGCAGCCTCCACTGTGTGTAGGATCTTGTTTGTATCCCACCATCGCAGTGTTGTTGTGTACGTGACCTGCTGTGGAATTACCAAGGAATAGTGCTCGTTTGAGGTCATTTGGTGTTAAGGCTGTCGCTAATGCTAATATGCTTTTCAGTTTTCCAGGTCAGAGGTCGTCTTAACGTTCTTTGAACGTTCGCCACTTGATCAAGTGCTGCGCAACGACAACATCCACAAGATACAACCGTGCTTCCAGAGCCCGGTGAAGATTTCAGGTATGTGAAGCTGTAGCAGCTTCGGGCAGTAGCGCTGGGTGTTGGTAAGAACATGGTGATGCCGTACCTGCCATGATTCCGGGGTGACCGTTTAGTGTCCTGATTTATAGAGTGAAACTGTAACTCTGATCTTAGACTACAACACTGCCTCAGTGATCCACCGATCTGCACCAGTCCATACATTACACTGCTCATTAATAATCAATACAGGTTTTGAGAATCGATACAGAGCGTTTTACTGGGCTCGTTATTTTCATACACCTCTACATACGTCTATACCGTTAGACAGAATTGTGTGCAGAAGCAGCCAAAGCCTGAACGTCACTGTGAACATGTGAGTGCACAATACATGTCCTGCAAGCTTACCTGAAAATGTTAGCGTTAGCCGATCCGGCTAACAAACAAAACAGAAGTTAAGCTTTTCCCTAAGTGCCCACCTGCTTCTGTAAGAGCCAGAATGTTTCTCTTAAATTAAAGTATGTGGACACCTGACCATCACACCTATGAGTCTGTTGGACGTCCCATGGGGTTATAACCCCTCGCTATTCTTCTGGGAAGCTTTCCACAAGACTTTGGAATGTGTATGTGTCCATTCGATCAAAAGAACCTTAGTGAGATGTTGGACGAGAAGGTGTTTAGTGGGGTTGAGGGGGTCAGGCCACTGGAGCTCCTCTACACCAAACCCCCAGTCCATGTCTTTATGGATCTGGCTTTGTGCACAGGGACACAGTCCTGCTGGAACAGGAAAGGGTTCTTCCCCAACTTGCTGCACAAAGCTGGAACCATAGAACTGTGTAGAACGTCTTTGTGTGCTGCAGCATTAACACCACCCTTCACTGGAACTAAGGGTCCGAGCCCAAACCGACGCTCGGCATTGAGCATAGTGATCTTAGGGTTGTGTGGAGCTGCTCAGCCATGGAGACCTGGTTCATGAAGCTGCTTCCAGAGGCAGTTTGGATCTCTTACAGTTGTCTGGGGTCTCTAGCAGGACAGAGACTTGTGGTAAAGGTGTATCCAATGACAGTGCCATGTGTAAAGCCTCTGAGCTCCTCAGTACGGCCCATTCTACTGCCGGTGTGTGTCTAAGGAGGCTGCGTGACGAGGTACTTGATTTTATACACCTGTTAGCAATGGGTGTGACTGAAACACCTGAACTAGGAGAGGTGTCCACATACTTTTGGCCACTTACTTTTGTGTATTCTGCCTTAGCTGATGTGAGAAGTGACTGTGATTATTGTGTATTATTCCTGTTATTAAAGGTGATTATGTAATTATTACTGCATGTCCGCTCAAACGGGTTGCGTAAAGCCCATTCCCATAACGTCTTCTGTGGATCAGAAACGACGCGGCTCCTCTGGAACACCGCTTCTGTTAACCCTCAGAAACAGTTAAACACGAGGCCGGTACGCGGCCAGCGGTGAACTAATGCTGTAAGCTCATTACGCTTGTTTACATGTGTTGTTCTGCAGAGATTATGAGGTCTAACGGGTTCTGTCTGGCGAACACAGAGACCATTGTGTTCGATGAGAATGTTCCACAGGATAAGGAGAGACCCTCCTCTACAGACTCAGCCGAGCACTCGTGAGTTCCTCTTCCTCCCTCAGACGCTGTTCTACACACACACTTTACTTCCTCCGCTTTGGGCGGTCAGGCTCCGGGTGCGGTGTCCAGCTTCGTTTAGCTGTTTGTGTTTCATCACATAGCTCTGAAACTCGGTGATGGTAGACAAATTCCAGCCCTGGGGCTTGAGGTCAAGGTTCCACTGGCCTAGATCACACAGTCCGGTCTGACCACCAGCACTAGGTTCTGAGGAGATCCCCTGGCGTGTAACTGTCCCACCAACGTTTTAATCAGATTCCATACAGGTTAATGCAACTGCTTCGAGGGTTCTCCCGTCACTGGTCTCCACTAGATCCTCTGAGTAGTAGCATGTGGAATGTGGTGTCCATGGTGTCCATGCTTGTGGTGCTTAAATATCGGTCCTAGCTGATACGCTGGTCACATTAGATTAGATTAGATTAGTTGAATCTAATCTAATCTAATCTAATCTAATCTAATCTAATCTAATGTGACCAGCGTATCAGCTAGGACCGATATTTAAGAACCAGGAACCTCCCAGCATGGACACCACACGACATAATGACTCACAGATTCCATCAAATGTCTGATAGATCTAAATAGCTCAGTTTCACTCATCATCACCATCATCATCATCAGCATCATCATCATCATCACCATCATCATCATCATCATCACCATCATCATCATCACCATCATCATCATCATCACCATCATCATCATCACCATCATCATCA
>CM067478.1:40438066-40448608 GCA_034552555.1 Semaprochilodus insignis
GTAACTCGTTAAGTGTAATGCGTTAGCGTGCTGTGAGTAGCGTGTTGTGTACAGTAACTCAGTAAGTGTAATATGTTAGTGTACTGTAAGTAGTGTTGGTGTTGTTTTGACCTGTTGGACAGGGCTTGGTTCTAGCTAATGGAACCTGTTCTCCTTCAGTGTTCTGTGTTTATGATCATGTGAATAGACGTCAGTGTCAGACCAGTTAATGAGCTTCTATTAAAGACTGGTGGAGATCTTGAGATCTTGAGAAAACAGCTTTTGCTATCTTGAGCTTACAAGACAATTAAGTCATGATCTCGAGATGACAATCAAGACTACTATATTACTGCCTCATGGCCTCTATGGACTTCCCTTCAAAGTACTGGATTTCAGTACCAGCCCAGATATGAGCACCCAGTCACCAGTAACCCGATGAATGCTCGTATGTCTGCAGGAACTTTGTCCTGTGTGACAGCTTTGGAGAAATCTGCATGTGCTGGTTTGCCTGTTGTAAATCTCTTTTCCTGCTAACAGAGGCCAGAACAGCAAAGCCAGTGTGTCACTCGTGTCTCCTGTTTCTCTGAGCACTCTTCTGCCATTCCTCTCTCTCTCTCTCTCTGTCTGTCTTTTTCTCAGCTCCGTCTTTATTACCCAGGTGGCTAAAGAAGAAAGAAGCTTGGACAGACAGCTTCGGCCATGTCCGAGGGGCCACAGCGGTCCACTCCGGTCCCTGCAGTAAAAGCTCTGTGGTGTGTTGCTTTTGGCCCCTGCGTTGTGTTTTCTCTCTGTCATGACGGTGGTCCTGTCAGTCCTACCCTCAGAGGGACTTTGAAGTCATCAGCGTTTTTCCCTACAGTTACACTGTCCAAAAGTTCTCAAACAGCTGAGAGCAAAACTTTATGAATATGTGAAAGGAATGGGGGCTGTATGTGCAGCAAAGGCCAGTCCTCTCTCCCAGGACCGGAGATGGAACCATCTGCTAATGTTTTGGCCGTGCTGCTAACACGGAGGTGCAAGAATTAGTCTCTGACTTTATGGACCATATGTGCATAAGTATCTAGACGTCCCTTGTATCGCACTCAATCAGCCTAAACGTCATAGGACATTTTGACTGACCAGTAGGACGGGATGCTGTACATGAGTCTAAGGTCACAGTGGCTAATGCGAAGTGTGGGATAGAGGGGTATAAAGCTCCCTTGGCTCTGGGTTGTGGAGCAGTGAGACTGTGTTCTCTGGAGTGATCTAGAAATTAGCATCTAACACCAATACCTGACCTATCTAATACTCTTGTGGCTGAATGCAATCAAATCCTCAAGTTCCAACACATGCCTTTATGTAAACCTTGGCGCAGGTAGCCCTGTTGCTGGAAACTATGGAGGAACTCCAGTGGCCTGCACCGAATCCTGACCTCAATCCCACTCAACACCTTTGGGATGAATTGGAACGTCGACTGTGAGCCAGAGCTTCTCATCCAACCTCAGTGCCTGACCTCAGAAATACTCTTTTGACGGAATCACCACAAATTCCCATAGACGCGCTCCCAAAACCTTGCGGAAAGCCTTCCAAGAAGAGAGGAGGCAGTTACAGTCGCATAGCTGTGCATGCCTTCTGCCTACCTGATGGTCTGCAGCTACCATGGACACCATAAACTACACTGAAGGTTTCTTTAGGGAACCAAACGTGGTTCCTCAATGGTATCACTTGAAGGGACACTAATGAGAGACAGTTGTGGACTGTTCCAGCAGGTTCTCACAACTGCATGGAACCTGAAGGTTCTTCATCACTGGTCACCGTCCTTCCCTCTGGAGATCTAGTTTCCTGTAAGGTATGATGACCCTATTGATATACACTCTGAAAAATAAAGGTTCCTATATGGCTTCTGGCTTGGTTGTACGGTTCTAGGAAAATCGTTTGGTACAAAACTTTTAATGAGTTTATCCTTTGAAAGGTTCCTTGGGGAAACAATGGTGGTTCCTCCACAGCATCACCGCAAAGTGGCCTTATTGTTTAGGTGTTCATTCCAAGACCTAAATTCAATGTACTGCAATCCATTTTCCAGTGTATTGAATTTCCCTACAGGGTCTGAAGACCTTAGTTTAATGGATAACAGTCGGAGCTGAACTCCGCAGGAAGGATCTGCCGGAGCGGGGTTAATGACCGCCGTTCTGCCCTGACCTGAAAGTAGCCCAGCAGTGATGAGGGAGCTATTTATTATCAGCCTTTATTCGGCTATTGGAGCACTGGAGACGGTGATTTTCAGCTAGCCAGACTCCACTGATCAGCTAATTACCAAACTCTTCATGTGTTGCAGAGCATAGTAGCGTTGCTGTTTAGCCTACCGGGATGAACTCTTAAAGCCACTTAAACTAACACTCAGGCAGCTATGTAAATGACTACAGGTGTGGTCTGGTTAAGTGAGGGCAAGCACACATGGCAAACAGGCTCTGGACAGACCACCGGTAGAGAGGATAGTTTGATCCACAGACAAGCACGTTTACAATTATGCCGTTTAGCCGACGCTCTTATCCAGAGCGACTTACAAGGTTATCATATTACAGGTAGGCCAATGTGGTGTTAGGAGTCTTGCCCAAGGACTCCGACTGGTGCAGCACAGCATAGTCACCCAGACCGGGAATTGAACCCCAATCTCCCACATGGGGGAATAGCTCCCTGGCAGGTAGTGGTGTTATTCATGGTGCCACATCAACCACAGAGTGATAGGAGCACGAGCAGCTCCCACAGTTTCCTTGTCCACCATCCAGACACAGGTGGCACCTTCATTACACACCCCTGTCTGTGCTCGGACCATTTCCAGGCCCTTAGCAGAAGGAAATTTGGTGTCATGGTGCCCATTACGTGTCCTGCAATTGACAGCCAGCCGCCACCACCTCCGTTTGTCGGGTTTGAGCATGGAGGCCTCGTGGTGAGCGCGTCAATGCTGCCTTTGCTGTGGAGCGACACACTGCCCCAACAGCTGATGTGATGATCTGGGGAGCAGTTGGTCACGCCTAGTAGTGATACGAGGGACACTAACAGCTCGGCGATATGTGCAGGACAGGTTAATGCTCTCCCACACATGGCAAGTGTTTCCCAGGAACCTTGGCCTGCCCTGTTGCCAGATTTATCGCCAATGAAGCATTTAGGGGACCTACTTGGATGCCAGCTTCGGAAGCGTACAAGGGTGCTGGATCTACAGGCCCAGCTGCAACATCTGTGGGCAAATGTGCTGCAGGATGCCAAATGGAACCTGTACGCCTCCATGCCCAACCGGATCTCATCTTGTATCCAGGCTATAGATGGTCCAACAGGATACTAGAGCCTACTTTCAATCGTACAGTTTCCCTTAATACACTTCTCCTTTCACTCTAATACTGTAATCACTTACATATACCGTAACCGCATTGGGTCGCTAGTAACCTGAGGGGCGCATTCAAGGGTTAATTCTACATCGCAGAGTGCTGTACAAGCACCTGTTCCCAAACATCTCTACATAGGATGTTATTTTTCCAGGTCTTCAGCTCCATAGGAATGGAGCAGCCTATCACCTCGTACAACATCTGAAGGTTTCCCACGATTGCTCTTTCCTAATATCCATCGAAAAGTCCTCAATCTCCGCACACCAGTGTAAACAAGCCCTCCACCGCTTCCTGGGAGACGTAAATATTTACAAGAGCGAGCCGAGCAGCGTGCTGGCCTGGAGCTGAGCTCCGCAGCCACGCCGCTGTGGCATCAAGTCTCTATGTGATGTCACAGCAGGACCATGTGTGTTCAGGCTCCGATCACTCACCCACATCCGCGCGGCCTCTGCGCCAGCCAATCACTGACAGGCGAGGTAGGATGCGGGCCATCCCTCCTTCGGATAGGGTTCCAAGAAAAGATTAGCGTGGTCAGTTTCTTCTCTGAAAAGAAAAAGGCAGGACAGCTTCAAGGCTCCTTATGCCACTACGCCCAAGCTGAACAGCCACCTCATACGCATTAGGCATCTCCGATTGAGATCACTCGGTGCTGTCGAGGAGTTCAGCCTGGAATTCTCTGTGAGGTTATGGAATTTACTACTCATTTTGAACTGGCTAATCTGTTTATGATGTGCCAAACAGCCATTGCAACATCATAAAGACACAATGCTGTATTATACAAGGAGTACAGTGGTGAACCGTGGCTGTTAGAGGCTAGGGGTCACTTGCATATGACGTCTTGAGGACTTTAGGCCTTGAAGGGTCTTAAAAATGAGCCTCCGTGTAAATAAGCTCCGCCCTCATCCTATTTGGTTAGCTATGCTAGTTACTTGGAGCTAATGCTAGTAGCTAACGTTACCTATACTAGCTACTGGCTTTCCATTTGGACATCAACACACAGTAGACTAAAGTTGTTCCTCACTATGGAACTCTAAGATGATCTGCAAGGAGGGGTACCTAATAAAGTGGCTGGTGGGCGTGTATATATGTATATATGTACCAGATTTTCAATAGCATGAAGCCAGAAGGCAGCAAGTATATTTACTGTGACAGAAGTTTGTTTCTCAGGCAGTATCGGATAAGAATGTCACCAAGATTTATTTCCGAGTGCACTTTTCCAAGCTGGAATTCTATACTTTTTTTTTAAAACTCATTTAACTGTGCACTCACTTTTTTGGGCTTCCAGGCCTGAAAGCAAGCATGCCTAAAGATTTTGGAAGGACAGATTCTGGCAGTGTTTGTGAGAAAGAGAGAGAAGGATGACGTAAGGCTGCTCAGGAAGAGGCCAAGTACGGTTGGGTTTGTGCGGAATACTCCCTGCTCTCACTGCGTGCGCTGAACACACATTCATATGACATGACCCCTTCGCTTGCTCCCTTGCTCTTCGTCCACAGCCACGGCCAGTAAAGTGTCAGACCCTGGTCATTTCTGCAGATGAAGCATGAGCTGTTTTCTGGGCTTTCAGCGGGATCATGAATTATGTTGCAAACAGCTCACATGCTGGCGTATTAGATCAGGGCTCTGTCAGCGAAGTGGACACCGAGTACTCGGGTCCAGTGTAAATAATGATTAAGTCGTTGGTTTCGGAAAGCATGTTGTGGAAGACGTACGCAGGAGCCTATAGAGTATTAAAAGCCCTGTTTTCTGTGGGCTCAGTCGTGAGATACGGTGAGGCCTCCCTCAGTTCCTCCAGAGTAAAGCCCTAGCTATGCATGACAGAGCGTCCAGGAATACATCATAGCTGCTTGAGCAACATGCGCAGGAGTAGCACACGGGACCACGTCCAGATTCACTTAGCTTCAGCCGTTAACCCTCTCCATGCTGACCCGCTGCTGTCAGGAGATGGGGATGTTAGGCAGCGCTGGTAAAAACAAATGGATGATGAAATGTCTGGCAGAAAAGTTACCAGCAGATCAGCAGGTGTTTATGCCTTACGCTACATTCTCAACCCCCTTAGTTTGATCGGTGCTGCTAACATGTGATTGGACTCCTGGCCACAAACAGCATCGCCATGTGATGGAGTGAACCCTGAAGAATGAACTACTGTTGAATAATTCAGTAGCTGCTGTAATTCAGTGATGTGTAAATCATGTAGTTATGACAGAAGAAATTCAAGTGTTGATCTTAGAATGTATTCAGTACTATGAATGATTCAGTATCAACTATGAATTATTCAATATCTATTATGAGTGATTCAATATCTATTATGAGTTATTCAGTATCCACTATGAATTATTCAGCATCTACTATGAATTATTCAGTATCAACTATGAATTATTCAATATCTATTATGAGTTATTCAGTATCCACTATGAATTATTCAGTATCCACTATGAATTATTCAGTATCTACTATGAATTATTCAGTATTTACTATGTATTATTCAGTAACTACAATTAATTACACAGTATGTATTATAAATGATTTGGTATCTATTATGAATTGGCTGTTAATTCATATGGATTATTCAATACTTACAATTAATTATTTAGAATATGCTTTCAGTTGTCTCTGTAAAAGTGTAATGCTGGGCAATGAAGGAGGAGATAAAGAGACCAGTCAGTCGCAGAACTGCTCCTCCTCAAAGCCCACCATAAACAACTACACTAGACCTACACAGGAAAAGGCCTGTGCTCGCGTGACTTCAATACACCTGCCCAAAAACAGCTGTGTGTGTGTGTGTGTGTGTGTGTGTGTGTGTGTGTGTGTGTGTGTGTGTGAGATGCAACCAAAGGCAGCTGTGTGTGTATGGTGGTCCGGGAAATGCAACTGTTACCAGTGCCTGCACCTGTCCTCATGAGAGGCCCACCACAACCTCAGAACTCAGAATACTATGCATTAAGCAAACCACCAGGCCAAAGCTAAACCCGCAAGTATGTATAAATCCAAAATCGTCTGTCTGTCTGTCCGTCTGTCCGTCCGTCCGTTCGTCTGCTTTATTTTCCCCCTTCTTTCCTAGTTTTATACCAAAAACTTCATCCACTCATTCACTCATTCATTCACTCATTCATTCACTCATTCATTCACTCATTCATTCACTAATTCATTCATCCATCTTCTAAGCCACTTATTCTGCTGGGTCACAGGTGTGCTGGAGCCTATCCCAGTGCTCATAGGGCGGAAGGCTGGAAAGACCCAGAACAGGCCGCCAGTCCTTCACAGGACAGACACAAACCGGAATAGTTATAACTCATTTTCACATTATCATTTTCCAAGCTCTCTTTATCCTAAAGAATCCAAGAGCTATTAAAACCAGTATACCGTATGTAAGCAACTGGTTGTCCTGTAGGAGCAGTCATATGCTAATGTCTTAATGGCTGTGATGTCACAACCATGATGAAAGTGTTCATGGACTACATCAAACCCCTTTATATTAAATAAAGAAAGGAAAATCCGGTTTTCCACAATAGGGACTTATATACATGTTCACTCTGCATGCCGGCTGTGCATCAGTCCCCCAGACACCTGGGCTGATCTAGCACTCCTACAGCCGAGACCCGGGTCAGTCTCCTCTAACAGTAAACGACAGGGAAACTCATGCGGAACACGGTGAGGTCGTTCTTTCGGCTGAATGGAAAGAGTGAGAGAGGAAGAGCGAATGTGCCCCAGATGTTGGTGCCGTGGAGTGCCCCGTGCCTGCCCTCTGCAGCAACCGCATGATTGCCAGCATAATATTATGGTTATGGGGTTGTGGGAACGATGGGCAGTATGCAGTATCTCAGTAGGCAGTTTGTGCAAAGTCAGGACCGGTTTGGCAGTCCTGTTTTTTGTCCTGATGATGTATGAAAACAACCCCCACCCAAACACACACACACACACACACACCCAAACACACACGCACACACACACCCTGCGCAATAAAGAAGAGCAGGAAGAGCATCAGTAAACCTGGCACGGTCTGACCTCTTCTGCTTTAACAACCCATTCTGCTCAGGTTACGCATGGAGAGGGGCCCCGTGGCCCCCCCCACCTGCCTCCAAACTTGCCCCTCACCCCGTCCCCTCCACTGCTGGACTGCAGGGTAAAGGAGCCTGCTGTGACCTGATGGCTGGCTCTCTTTCCCACGGTGCCGAACGTCCACCGGCAAATAAAACACTGATCCACAGCTACAGCCGTGCGTGTGAGTGACGGGGCGCCAAGCTACAGCCCCTACCGTAAATAACACAGCACACACTCCCACCACACACAACACCCGTTAAACACACACACACACACACACACACACACAGATATACATATATAAATATACACACACACACACACACACACACACACACACACACAGTACAGGACGTGTAGGGGGCGATATGGCTTCTATTGTTCATTTAAAAAGTGCTCTATAATGTTCATATGATCCAAACGGTCATTCTGATAGACTGTAATACCCTACAGGACGTGTAGGGGGCGATATGACTTCTATTGGTTCATTGATTAGTGGTAGATTCATTGACGAATACGCACACATTCTCATGCCCACTCTGAGCTGTTTATGTCTCTGCAGCTACTTGGCTGTTTTTGCTTGGGACACTCTGCCCTGGTGTGTAACGGAGCCCTCTCTCCAGGCTTAATGAGCAGGTAGGGGTCAGCTCACTCTGTCTTTATTACCAAGTGGGAACGTGTTAAGTTGCTGAGCTGTTAAACTGATAAACGACCGCAGAAATGTGTGTCCGGATACCGTGCTGAAACCATGATATACGGCTCATTATTATTATGTTATACACGGCCAGTCACCAGTTTAGGACCACCGTTCAACTGCTTCAGTATAAACGTTCTCAGTAACATGAGAACAATTCTCCTTGCAAATACAAGAACAAATTGATTCTGACATGTCAGTCCTTCCCAGGTTTCAAAAAATGGATTGAAAGGTGTAGAAATAATAATAAGAGCGTTTAAGAGGAAGCAAGACTCAACAAGGAACATTTAGAGCATGAGGAAGAACCAAACTGGTTCTTGAACTGGTGCCATCCAGGCTTCGTAGAACCTTGATGCTATCCAGGAAATCGGTCTGTGTTTGTACCATTTTTTATTGGAACCAAGGAACGTCAAAGGATGCGGCACCCACAACAACAGGGGGCGCTGCACAGCGGTAGTAAACAGTAATTCCAAGATGGCGGAGCGTCTAGATTACCAGTGAGTGTTTGGGCTGTTATTCCAGATATCCAGAAATCAAGCACGGATCAACTACTGGAGATCATAAGACGTAGAAGAGGTTCTCTAGCAGACCATTGGGTGTCACCATTGTTGCCTTCTCTTTCCTCAACAACTGACACACCCATGGATATCGACCGGAATGGAACCAATTCTACGTTCTCCCTAAGAACCAATAAAACTTCCAATAAAAACTGGCGCGAATGGAGACTGGTTCCCTGAATAGCACCATGGTTCTAAAAAGCCTGAATGAAACCAAATCAGGAATTAGGGTTCTTTTGGTTGGAAAAAGGCCCATGAGGCTCAAAAGGTGAAAATCTCTAAGAACTTAAGGAAGAACCACATGTGAACCTCGTAGCTGCAGTGTAGCACCATTCAAGCGGCTAGCCCAGGAACACCTCATAGCTGCAGTGTAGCACCATTCAAGCGGCTAGCCCAGGAACCCTCATAGCTGCAGTGTAGCACCATTCAAGCGCCCAGCCCAGGAAGCCTCATAGCTGCAGTGTAGCACCATTCAAGCGCCCAGTCCAGGAAGCCTCATAGATGCAGTGTAACACCATTCCAGCGGCCGGCCCAGGAAGCCTCATAGCTGCAGTGTAGCACCATTGAAGCGGCCAGCCCAGGAACCCTCATAGCTGCAGTGCAGCACCATTCAAGCGCCCAGCCCAGGAAGCCTCATAGCTGCAGTGTAGCACCATTGAAGCGGCTAGCCCAGGAACCCTCATAGCTGCAGTGTAGCACCATTCAAGCGCCCAGCCCAGGAAACCTCATAGCTCCAGTGTAGCTCATTCAAAGGGCCAGCCCAGGAAACCTTGTAGCTACAGTGTACCATCTCTCAGGTTGCCAGCCCACAAAGCCTCATAGCTGCATTGTAGTTTCATTCAAGTGGCTAGCCCAGGAACCCTCATAGCTGCAGTGCAGAGGTTTTTAGATGACCAGCCTGGTAGCAAACCGTTGCTAGTTTCATTTCACATCACATTACATGTCCTATAGACGCGGCTCTGACAACAACATCACATTTAGAAGCCGTCCAGTTCATTCCAGTCATTGTTAGCAGGCAGTGGTCTGTAACCTATTTGCCCCCTGTGCCTGCATTGTGCAAATACCACCACAGCAAGTTACAGGCCAACACAAATGTTAGCGCCATGGCTAAGAACACAAACTGGCCTGCTGGACCTATAAAAGCCAAACAACCAACTCAGGCATCTTCAGCACGCAGGACTAAGTCTCCGGCCTCTCAGTCAAACCACGCACCAACCAGGCTCACGTGTTTACTGCACTTTTGGCTTGCGTGGAAACGAACCATATCCATAGTATACACAGTGTAATGAGAGCCAACCATTGACTCCTGCGCCCGAGGACCTCTCCGAGTCAAATAGGTTCAAGGTGGCATAATAAACCTTTTAGGGAAGACATAATAAACAGGCTGGGGAGCTGAGTGGGGGCGGAGTCCTGTACATGCCGCTGAGGCTGCAGCGTAATGAATTCTGATTAGAGATGTTTACAGTGTTTAGGGAGTGTTTAGTGTGGCTGTGTGGATCAGAAAGGTCGTAGGTCAACTTCTAAAGGCCCGGAGCTCAGTCAGATCTAAAGAGTCATTCACAGGAATGATGACGAGGGTGGGAATTTTGCTGGATTTCACAATCCTGACATTACTCGTTTATGATTTCTCAGGCGAGTTTGTTCATGCAGACGCCCGCGACCGTGCAGGTATGAGGGTTCTGGTGCTAAATGAGGAATTACGGTACTGAAACAGATCCTTATATAGTATGATTCACAGCTCTCTCAGAAAGACCGCATGACCAAAGCAGGGCTTTATTTACTGGAGGGCTGTTGTGGCTTTTTGAGGGGATTTTAGTGGAATGGCTGATTTTCTCTGAGTTGTTTTATAAAAACCTTAGAGTCTTTAATTTTATTATTATTGTTTTTATTAATTTTATTTATTTATTTATTTATT
>CM067478.1:40493575-40517961 GCA_034552555.1 Semaprochilodus insignis
CGGACAGAGAGAAAGACTGGCCATGCATGCAGAGAAGAAGAGTGTACAGTCACTGACGTCCAGCCAGTGGAGAGGCCGACCAGTGACCTCCGAGCAGCCTTGCTGTTGTTATCGTGGTTAAGGGGTGATGTCGTGAAAGCCAGACCTAAAGCAGCACTAAAGCAACAAACTGGGAACCTGGAGGATCATTAACACATCAACACATTAACACATTTAACCCTTAGCTGAGGTCTTACCCTGTTTTGTTATGCAAACATAAGTGCATAAGTACATCATCACACAGTACGATAAGCAGTTCATTCATTTGCGTTGGATTTACATTCATCAACGCTTTCAACTTATCGTTTTGCATTTGCTTTGATGTCAAGCAATGATTAAATGGTATCATACAAATTAGAACCATCATGAAGTATCACCTTCTGCTTACGGGCACAAACTTGATACTGACTGAAACTTTCTACGTGGGCTACGAGTGAAAAACAGTTATGAAGTATATCAAACTACACTCATCATCAAAAGAACAGCTGCACCCAGAAGGAGGTGTGGGATTGCAGTGCTATCGGGAAGGAAGATAAAGGTCACCAGGAACAATAAATGACGATCAGTTTAGACTGATATGATCAATATTTACTGAGCTACACATACAGAAGCAGTGTCTCTCAGTATGTAGTTGGGCCGCCATGTTTGCTAACCCAACATGCCAGACATCTCGGCATGGAGTTGTAGAGGTTCCTAATGGTGTCCTGTGATAATCCATCCCATGCAGCTTGAATATCCTCACACAGTTCCTGCAGATGGTGCGGTAGGGGTGGAGGTGGAGAGACACCAGGCTTTCTGGACGTGTGACGTGTTACAACAAACCGCTGATCTTGGCACTGACCACGGTGCCTCCACACACGGGTTCGTTGGTCGTCTCCACCAAGACAAAAGCGGGACTCGTCACTGAAGATGACCCGCTGCCATTCTGAGTCACTCCATGACAGTCTGGCACGACACCATTGCAGTCTTTGGTGACGTTGACGTGGTGTTGACAGTCGTCGTAACGGTCTGTGTGCATGTAGTCCTGCGTGGTGCAGCCGTCTGCCAATGGTGCTGCACTAACAGGATAACTCACGGAGGACATCACTGCTCGCTGAATGTCTGCAATCGTGGGTGTTGGGTCAGTTACATGTACTGCCGAGCATGAAACTTGAATCATTTGCACGTCTCACGATGTCAGACCTACCCACCAAGTTTCATTCCTGTCGGCTCATTCCTTCTGGGTGCAACTACTTTTTGGATGATGAGTGGAAGTCTTGGTTGTATCACCGGCTAGCAAAACTCTGATCTCTAAGGGTTAAACGTGAGGGAAAATAAAAACGCCCAAACCAAAGACAAAGACGGTATAAGAGGTGCAAATATGTTATCATTGCTACTGTAAGAAAACCTCATAAATCCATTTTTACACCATTTCAAAAGGCCAGCAGGTGAACATTTAACCAGTGGGGAGTCGTCAGAGCTTATACACCACCAGACAACGCTTAATGCTTCCTGAAAGGAAATGCAGTTCAACTCTACATGTACTGTAATTCTACTCTTATTTCGCTGTTAAGCTCAAGTTAAAACTAAAGGAACTAACAATGGAATTCTGTTTACAACACGTGGGATCAATTTACATTACAGTATTTGGCAGACAGTATTTGAGTATATCATTCTTACACAGGCAGGCCAAGCTAGCATTAGGAGTCTAGCCCAAGGACCCTTAATTAGTATAGGGTAGGGTGCTTGCGTGGGAGGTGGAAGTGTTACCCATTATGCTATACCAACCACCAACCGGACCAAGACCAACCGGAGGTTCTAGATACAGTATGTCATTGACTGTGAATACGAGCAGCAGCTTAAGCAGGGACCCGTTCAGATGTGGGTGAATGGAGAACTGGCTCTTTAGTTAAGCTTTAGTTAAGCTTTAGTTAATCTAATACCAGATAAAATATATGTTTAAATTCATGTTAAGCTGTAATAAATATGTGTTCTGAGTTTGTCATATCACAGGAAAATGTGTTATTACCCATCCAGCCTAATTTGAATGATGAAACAATCGCTAGGTATATAAAATTAGGTTTCAAAAATGGTGAAAAAACATGCTGGGGGCGTGTCCACTGAAGACACTGAAAACCCCACCCAGGGCTCGCTCTGTGAAAAGTAGGCGCTGGGCACTGACCTAGCTTAAACAGTCAGAAGGGACTACTAGAGACTGCTGGAGTCTTTAGCGTAGCCCAAGTTAGCGAGGACCAGTGAGCCATAACAGGGGCTGAGGATTGCAGCAACTCCCAGTGAAATGGAGCCGCTAGGCACTGGCCTAGCTAGAGCACTGTAGCAGAGGACTGCCGAGCCCTTCTGCAAACTCTTGCATCCAGGAAGGATGCATTTGCAGGATGAAGGCATATCTAGCTAGCAAACAAATAGGTGTAGTAACTTGCAAACAAATGGGAGAACCACTGATGCTAATGCACTCTCGTCTACAGTTATACATATAGTTATATAATTATAGTGTTAGGGGAGGGTTCACGCTAAGTACGGCTCCATTGCATCAGCGAGCCATGATTCCAGGCCCGCACACAGTGGAGGACAAAGTGCACAAACCATACTCCTCCGGTGTCAGTAGAAGTTCCTCCCTTTAGACCTCCACTGGAGTAACAGTACTAAAGTATTTACCTTCAAATGTACTTAAGTATGGAGAGTAACAGGAGCATGATTTATTATGGCTCTAATGTCCTATTATCATTTCTGGAACAAGACTCTTAATCAGCTCAGTGTAGGTGAAGAGACGCTAGTGTCTCTCAGTCCACCAGTCTTTAATAGTCGGACACTGACGGAGAACAGTTTAGCTAGAGCCAAGTTCTGTTCCACAGCTCAAAACAAGCTCAAAACAAAGTGACCGCTGTCCCCTGATTGGTGGGCTCACTTCACGCTTCTTTCGTTTGGCCATGTTACGTTTATATGCGCACATAGGCCAAAAGGAAGGACGGATTTGGCCATAATGTAGTGGAGTAAACAGAGAGACATTAGACTTTGAAATGGGGTGGAGTTAAAGTAAAAAGACCCCCAGAATGGACATACTTCAGTACAGATACACCAACATTGCCTGCCCAAACCTCCTGAACTGAAAAATGATGGGCTGGTATTACTTGCAATGGTACTTCATGTTCAAGTAACAGCGTCTGACTCTACTGACTCTACACACAGGGCTACTCGTTTTCAGAGATATGAGGTTTTCTTACGACAGGTGAGCTTACCAAACAAACAAAATAGACTAGACAGGACACGGGAAGTGATGCATTTACTGCTCTGCTCAGACTGAACACCTTCACCATACGCTAACACACTATGTCCAAAGGTTTGTAGACACCTTCTCGAAGTGCTACACCAACGTATCTTCTGAAATGAACGGTATTAATAAGGAGTTTCTTCCCGTCCTTTTGTAGCAGTAACACTAGATGTTGGAGCATTGCTGTGAGGATTTGATTGCAGTTAGCATTCACAAAAGCATTAGTGAGGTCAGGTACTGAATGTTGGACGATCAGTTCTGGATCACTCCAATTCATCCCAAAGGTATTGCATGGAGCTCCATCACTGCAGTTCCACAGCTCCACTGCCCAATGGGTTTTAAACCCACCTTCAGCTGGTGGGGGGGAGGGGGCATGGAGACCTGAGACTCATGTGCCGCTTTCGGTCAGTGCTTTTCTATGGCAGTTATGCATCACCTGTGTCAGCAATGGGTGAAGGTAAAGTAGCGTCTGGACACTTCTGGACATACAGCGTGTCTGGCTCTTGGTTAGACTGCCGTGTGTTTGCTGCTTCATACAAAGAAGGCTAGCGGCCTATTTTAAGCCCCGTTGACTACAGATAACAAAAACCCTGACGCTCACGGCCTTATCTGCGCCTCCAACTGCTCATTTTCATAGAAGCACTTTGCTCTTTATAGAACACGCTGATCCCCAGCAGGAAGAGAAAGGCAGGTGTGTGCGGAGCTCGGAGGGATTGTTCCAATGGCTCCCCAGTCGAGTGGCACTACAGGCAGCTGCTATTACGACTGCGCACAGGCTAGTCTCCTGCGCTCTCTGCTTAACCTTCGGATGTGGTCAGTTAGCGGTGGTGGCCGTAGAGTTCACGGGTGGTTCTGTGATGCTTGTTTAAGCTTTGTCTCAGTATGAAGGTGCTGTAGGGTTGAAGACCGTCTCAATGGCTCTTGTCCGTGTCTGTCTTGAAGGCCAACCTCAATATTCCGATGGGAGCTTTGCGTCCGGGGGCGGGGCATCCTGTAAAGAGGAGAGAGGAGACAGTGGACGCAGAGGAGGTCAGTGTCTGAGAAACGTGATCCCGTCCAACACACACCCACACACACACACCGCCCCCCCCCCACACACACACCCACACACACACACACACAAGACTCTAGTGTCTCTCAGTCCACCAGTCTTTAATAGAAGCTCATTAATTAGTCTGACACTGATGTCTATTCTAATAATCATCAGCACAGAACACTGAACAGTCTCCATTAGCTAGAACCAAGCTATGTCCAACAGCTCAAAACAAGCTCAACACCAAGTGACCGCTGTATCGTGATTGGTGGACTCACTTCATGCTTCTCTTATTTGGACATGTTACATTTATATGCTCATATAAGCTAAAAGGAAGGACAAAGGACTTTGAAATGTGGTGGAGTTAAAGTAAAAAGACCCCCAGAATGGAAACACTTCAGTACAGATACACCAACAGCATCTGTATATGCTGACTTCGAATGTAAGTCAATGGAACCAGACTTTTTAAGACAGCTACAACACTTGGAAGCCTCTTTAAAATCTCTGCTCATGAAATACGTAGTTAGCCTCAGTTGTGGATGTACCCCTGATATGATGTATAATGCTAATACTATAATATAAATAGAATGTGAAGGCAGATAACAACAAAATCTGTATAAAGGAATAAAACACTGCAATTCATTAATGAACAGACGTGTTATTAAAGTGATCCCATACTTTTGAACAGTACTGTACATGCTGCTCATATCTATCTTTGGCTTGGAATAGACCAAACTCTCACAATGCCATGAATGCTGATCAACCTTTGACCCCTCAGCCACCGGCCCCGGTGACCCCAGAGGAGAAGAAGCCCCTGCCCGGTGCTGTGAAACTGCCCGGCCCGGCCGTCAACCTCTCCGAGATCCAGAATGTGAAGAGCGAGCTCAGATGGGTCACCAAGGATTAGACACACAGGTTTGTGTCCATCTCACGCACAGCACTGTATGTACAGCACACGCAGTCCTCTACACCTTTATTCAGGGTCAGAATCGGCTACTGTAATCCAGCTGTTAGAACATATTAACCACTGACATAATCATGTTCATATACACCTGCAGAGAATGCACAGCTAATAAACATTATTCCTTCAAATAATATTATTTTACAGTAATATTATAATTATTTACTGTACTATAGCTTTTAGTAGTTTTATTTTGTATCAATATGTTTACTATAACAGACATTATATTATTATAAGCTAACATCAAAATATTGAAGTAATTGTTGATAAAGCAACAAGGAGAATATTTCTACCAATATTTAGTTGTTAATAATAACAATATTACTATTATTACCCATCATATTCATTTCCAAAAGGTAAAGTACTTTTTGAGGTAGTTAATTTTTTTATTACTATTATTATTTTTATTTACAATTAAAATAAATAATAATGGTGTTATATATATTTTTTGTTAATGTTGTTATATATAATTATACAGTATAACAGCAGCAATATTAATAATAGCAACTACAACATTTATAATCTTTATGGCATTATGTGTTTTTTTATTCCATTAGTTTAATATAAAAGTATTATGATTATTATTAGATTTTTTTACTCTGAGCTTTTTGCTTAAATAACTAAAGATATTTTAGGCAGCTTCTTTATAATTACGATTACAGTATAATTATAACCACAAGATAAAGGCTTGTACAGTAAAGGTTCTGTAAATACGTACTTCTTAAACTAGTTCCTTCATATTATTATTGTTATTATTTATTACAGTTCAAATGGATTATATGATATATAATTATGTAACAGCAGTAAAATTAATACTGGCAACTACAACAGTTGAAATACTACTACTATTACTACAACTACTACTACTACTAATAATAACAACCTTATTATTATTTTTTACTTGCTATTATTATTATAATTATTATTCATTATACTTATCAGACAATAAAGGTTTGAATATATTAAATAGAAGGGTATTTTGAAGTATCCAACTTTTTATAATAATATTTATCATAGTTATGTGTTAAAATAATTAATATAATAACAATATATTATGTATAATAATATATAAATATATAAATATAATTAATAAACCTGCATTTTTACTGTTGTTATTATGATTATGATTATTATTATTAGTCAGAGTCTTTCTTTGGAATTACTCCCTCCCTCCCTCAGCCACAGAGAGCAAGGTCAGGACAAAGGACAGCCCGTTTTCTAAGTGTGTGCTAGCAGTGAAGCAGCTGCATGCTGTGTTCACAGCTGTCCACAGGGTGTCAGCAGCTCGGACTGATCGGCGCTGTGAGGAGAGCAGTCCATGTGCTAAAGCGGGTGAAGTGTGAATCAGAGTCTATTAATATCAGTGACAGAGCCGGGTTTGGTGGAGCATTGAGAGTCCGTCTGTAGTGTGACTGCCCTGGCATGACTCCCCAGAGCTTGCCAACACTCAGAAACAACACACACACACAGAAACACAAACACACACACACACGTGGCCTGTGACCCATTCCATCTATCTGGAGCACGGGCCAGTGTGTTCAGCTATAAACAATAAAGTGTTTGGGGCTGGAACGGAGTGGGACTTGTTAGGGAGTTAGACCAGCCCATGTTAAACTCTAAGTGTATTCCTCCTGCTATACAGAACCAGTCGAAAGTTTAGCCACACCCAGCTACATGGATGTTGTTGGTGATCTTAAAGACTCTACAGTCTTACACTTAACAGCTCCAACTGATGAGAGTTTGAACCAGTACATATCCTGATATACCACATATACTCTTGATGTACCACAGTATGATATTTCTCCATATCTCCACCTCTAATATATATTTAGTGGTGTAAAAACTTTGATCTCTTTTCCTGCACAGTGTAAAAGCTCTAGTTCTCCTTTCAGTTTAGTGAATATTCATGAGGGACCGACCAATAGAATTGCTCCAAACCTGCTTAGAAATAAACCTTGTTCTATCAGCCTCCACTGCAGGTTAAGAAAGCTGGTTCATCCTCCTGAAAAGTTCCATTCTGGAGGTTTTTAAGGTGGACTGTATAATTCCATGAGGGCTATTTTATAGTTTGAGTCTTCACTTCTACAGTAAAGCATTAAGATAAACATAAGGAGAACCTTCTATGAGTAGTTGTGTCTAAACTTCGGTGCATTTTCATTTTCTGTTATTACTGTTATATCTTATTCAAATGCTGCACAGAGATAAACAAGGTGGCTAGATAGCGATCAAATGAAAACTGATCAAAGACAAGTTTTTTGTACTACATATGACACAAACTAATTAGCTAAGACAACTTATGACATACGATAACGTCCTGTCAATGTTTCTCACTGCCCACCTGCTCTTATATCTCCTCAACCTCCTTAACGAGCTCTATACCGTGCTTTTCTGCGGGTCTTGCTGGTGCAGATCATCTTCACATAATTGCAATATCAGTAATGAACCCTGTGGAACGCTGTCGGTCTGTCGTGTCAGCCAGCACCACATCTCTCGAGGCTGATGTAAGCTTCCTATTGGGATTTCTGTTCCACCTTACTTGGTGCACCAGTTTCATGCTAGTGCTCAAACAGGTGTCTCAATGTGCTACATCGTTGTGGAACGGTGGAACAGGGAATAGGAAACCAACTTCAGCTCCATCTGATCTCTGCCCACTGTATGAGTTACAGTCAGCAAACTGGGAGGGGCCACTGGTTGAACTGGGCCACTGGTATACACTATGGTATACACTGTAAGTTGAGCTTTTATGAGTTTGTTCATTAGCTCACAGTAAGTAAGTGGCCAAAACACCACCGGCAATTCTCCCGACTCTCCCGAATAAACACTCCGGTGTTGGTGCGGGGTATGCGGAGGGACTAATATGTATTGTTTAATTACAGTGGTGCTTGAACCCTTTAATTGTTCTATATATCTGCATAAATAAAGCCTAAAATATTTATTATATATCTGAGTTTCACACGAGTCCCAAAAATAGATACCGACTTTAACAAAACAGACAAAACTCTTGAACCAAGTCTTTTATTGAGGATGCAGTATTACAGGTCTGTGAGTGGTAAACGTGTGTGAACCTTTGCTGTCAGTAGCTGCCGTGATTCCCCCTTGTCCAGCAATAACAAGCAATTGCATCGAAACGTTTCCGGTAACTGTTGGTTAGTCCTGCACAACAGCATGGAGCCCATTCTTCTGTATGTTTGTGGGTGTCAACTGCCCACTTCCACAACAGTTCTGTTGGATTGAGGTTAGGACTCTGACCTGGCCATTCTCAAACATTAACTTATTCTTCTTTAACCGTCTTTGGTAGAGCGACTTGTGTGCTTAGTGTTGCTGTCTTGCTGCATGACCCATGTTCTCTTGAGATTCAGCTCAAAGACAGATGTCCTGACATTGTCCTTTAGAATTTGATTGGTATAATTCAGAACTCATTTTCCATCAATGCTGGCAAGCTGTCCTGGCCCAGGTGCAGCAAAATGGGCCCAAACCATGATACTACCACCACCATGTTTCACAGGTGGGATAAACGGATACAGCAAAATAGGCCCAAACCATGATACTACCACCACCATGTTTCACAGGTGGGATAAACGGATACAGCAAAACAGGCCCACACCATGATACTACCACCACCATGTTTCACAGGTGGGATAAACGGATACAGCAAAATAGGCCCAAACCATGATACTACCACCACCATGTTTCACAGGTGGGATAAACAGATACAGCAAAACAGGCCCACACTATGATACTACCACCACCATGTTTCATAAATGGGATAAAAGGATACAGCAAAACAGGCCCAAACCATGATACTACCACCACCATGTTTCACAGGTGGGATAAACGGATACAGCAAAACAGGCCCAAACCATGATACTACCACCACCATGTTTCATAAATGGGATAAAAGGATACAGCAAAACAGGCCCAAACCATGATACTACCACCACCATGTTTGACAGATGGGATAAAGTTCTGGAATGCAGCATTTTCCTTTCTCCAAACACAATGCTTCTCAATTATACAAAAAAGATTTTGGTATCATCCGTCCACAAAACATTGTTCCAATAGCCTTCTGGTTTGTCTATGAGATCTTTAGCAAACTGCAGACGGCAGCAATGTTGTATTTTGGAGAGCAGCGGCTTTCTTCTTGGAACCCCGCCATGCACACCATTGTTGTCCAGCATTCTCCTGATGGTCGTGGGCGCATGAACATTAACACTGGCCACTGTAAGAGAGTACTTTAGTTGCTTAGAAGTTACCTTGGGTTCCTTAGTGACCTTGCATACTGTGACGTGCCTTGCTCTTGGAGTGATCTTTGTTGGTCAACTTTGTACACAGTCTGCCTGACTGCTAGAGATGAGCTCTTGAAATGTAAGAGGGTGCCCAATCGCACCTGAACATCCCATTGGTTGAACACGCCTACAGTAATCTCACCCTCTATTCAACTGCCAATACTAGAGGTTCACACACTTTTGCCAGTACCAAATATGGAATATTGGATCATATTCCTCAACAAATAAATAAGTACATATAATATTTTTGTCCCATTTGCTTAACCGGGTTCTCTTTTTCTCCTTCTAAGACTTGCGAGAAAGTCTGATTATGTTCTAGGTCATATATGTGCAGGACCCCCGAATATTATAAAGGCTTCCCAAACTGTCAAGCACCACTGTAAACTGCACCCAAATGCTACCAAGGTCACTGTGGACCCCTAACGAATCACCCTCCTCTCCTCTTTTTCCATGAACAGGAAGGACCCTGCTCTACCCGTTCAGTCTCCAGTTCTCTACAATCTGCATCAACTAATGTTCAACTGTGTATACTGCAAACCCGGACTCCGACACAACTTCAGCTCCAAAATCTCCAACCGAGACGCTCGCCAGACAATGCAAGCAGCGTGATCATGCAACAAATAAAAGCCCCGCTCCAGCATTATGGTGGAAATCTACCAAATGGCCACGGCGGACCTAAAACAAACGACGGATTGCAACTGTACACGGACTGATGGCGAGTGAGCAGTTAGGCCTTAGACCAGGTTCTGATCTCTGTCTGATGTAGGTCATCCTTAAGAGCAAGCCCAATGAAACCTGTAACCTGTTCTCCATTACGTTTCCTGTTTGAGTCATAGCAGAAGCTCTGGAGTCTGGATGCTGTTGTCTGTTGTGTCACATATTCAGATTCCTTTTATAGATGCTGAATCACAGCTGTTTATGCAAGCGTACTGAATCCCATGCATGATGATGATGATGATGGGTCTGTCCTGATGATGTTGTCTCACCACTTTCATCCTGAACAAATGTGAGGCAATGTGTTTGGTTTTTTTTCCCTTTTTCCTTCTTTGCTTGCAGGCTTCCCCCCTTAAATCACTCCATTTTGTCGGCTTTGTTCTGTGTGCTGCATTGAAAGCGTGTGGGCTGACAAGTAATAAAATCACTTCTCGTGCTCAGTGTAGGAGGGTGAAGCCATCGCGTGCTGTCTTTGAGCAAACAGAACTGGATTTCAAACACTTTGCTACCATGATATTAGCTCTTCCGTATGATATTTGCAAAGATTTGTCGCACGATTTGGGATCCCTCTCCTTGCACGGCGAAGGCAGTGATGATAGCGTGTGCACATCCATGAAAGTGTCCTTATATGAGATGGTCTTGCGTTCTTCCTTAGGCCAGAGTTTGAGTCAGTCTAGATGAAGGGCTAAAGGTACAAGACACTATGTATGAAGCGTCATTCTAAAACCTTGGCCATTAATAAAATATTACGCTACAAACTCGATTTATGTTTTATTAAGTCAATCCTACACAAAGACGTGACTGCCTCTCACACCTGGCTGTGATGGTGCGTTAATGTAGGTATGAAAGGAGCACAGTCCAACAATATCTAAGAATCACCCTATAAAACCCAATGCTGGTATCAAGGGTATCTGCCAAGGGCCAATTTGGCCTTTGCCAGTGGGTGCTAATGTTTTCTAGGTCCGCCCACTGGTAGACCATCTTTGCTGGTCTACCAGTGGGCGAACTTTGCTGAACTGTGACCTACTTTATCAATTGCAACCATTTCCTCTTCTCGTTCCCATTATAAGGAAAGCAGCAGAATCACAATCGAGTATATTTCTTTGGACGTGTTGAAGAATTGTTCAAACAACAAGGAACGCAGTACTGCGGGATACCAAAAAGCCCCCCGGCAAACACAGTAGAGTCTTGGACTTGGAGTTAAAAGGATTCACACCCTTTTTTAACCCCCAGTGGTGCCTCAATGGTCACCGTTGTTTGAATTTGGGATCTGAAGGAGAGCTTGGACCAGGAATCGGCTATTATACCAGACAAGTTCCGTCAAGCAGATATAAGCACACTCTGGCACATTTTTGTCACTTAATTTTCCGCAGGTATGTTTTTGCTATAGCAGAGATGTCCAGAAAGAGTCCAGTTGAGTCTCGAATCAAGGGGGTAGCGAGTGGGAGGCTAGCTTTGAGACCTTGGTAGAGGTCCTCAAAATTTGACTTTGGAGACTTTGGAGAGGACAAAGTCCTGTTATGTGGCATCATCGTAGTATGTAGTGTAGTGGGTAACACCTCTGGCCAATACCCTGAGACTGGGGTTTGATCCCCTGCCCTATGCAAACCCATCTGTGCTATACTAATAAGAGTACTTGGGCAAGACTCATAGTACCACCTCATAGTACCACTGTAAAAATGCCTTGTTGCTTTGGAAAACAAAGTCTAGTCTGCAGTGTTTATGTGTGGTTGTGAAATAGCCGAAATATAGTCAGTTTACGGTATAAGACAACTAAGATCACCAAACGAACAACAACAACAAAAAAAGTCACCTGTGACTGAAACATACCTAATAGCATGTAATACCTTAGCAATTCGATTTGCCATGTACTGGACACGTTTCTGGATGTAGGCCACATCAATGCTCAGATACTCCTGCATCAAAGAATTGGGCCAGATTTGGTGGAAGTCTTTCCTGGCGTTTTACTGGTTGTTCCAGGTAGTCTTACAAACTTTCAAAAGGATTCAAATCTGGTTGATTTTGCAGGCCAGTCCAGATGTGTGAATGCTCCTGAAAGTTCATCATGCCAATCAGTCACATTTGCATCCCTGTGAACACCAGAACTGTCATCTTGGAATACCAGGATAGGAATGTTATGTTCCTTGGTAAGATGATGAGCAAAAGGTAAAACCTGGTTGTCCAGAAGCTCAGTATAGGCACTGTGGTTCACATTTACCGTCACCTCAACCAAAGAACCCTTTTCCACACAATTAAAAGACCCCCAGGGGACACATTCTTTTGTCCGGGGAGCTTATCAGTGGCTTGTTTGCTGACACATGCCCAAATTGGGAACCCGGGGGTCTTTGAGAAATCTCCCACTAGTAAATAAGACACTGTGGTACTGCACATACGGCATGTGTGCTCATCTCATAGATCCGATATTTCCGTAAACAACCAGTCTTTCATTACAGAGGAACCTTCAGTTTGAAGGACAGCACTGAAGTGCTACATGCAGTACATGCGGTAGGCCAGGGCTTTAGATAAATTAGCCAGCACATTAGCTGGAATACTTGCTTTTCAAACTACTTGCTAGGCCAACACGGCTTTTAGATGGTTCTGTCCATCAGACTGAAGGTTCTATATAAGGAACGGCTTGAAGCCATATCGAACCTGATGCCACTGGGAGCTGTGAGCTCAGTCCTCTTGATGAATTACAGAAACAACAGCCTGAATTTGAACAATACCAGAAATAAGCCCCATACTGCCTGCGATTAAAATAATGCTGAGGGCGTCTGGAACAGAAGCATTAAAATGGTTTCACAGCGAGAGGCAGAGCACGGGTGCAGGGTTTAGAGCGAGTTCAGTGTGGAACATGTAGTGAGATATGTCAAGCCAGCGGGATGTCACATTCACCAGAACTCTGGACAGGAATGCGTATAGATTAGAGCCTCCTGACCGAGTCCCCAACCAGAGAGCGTGAGCAGCTGGCCCAGATAATCAACAAAGCCTTCATAAGACTCTTGCTATCCCCCATCCAGTACAGGAACAGATAACCTATCTGCTTGTCGTTCTCGTTTTTAAAACCTCCAACAAACTGAACATCAGAGCCTCTCAAACTCCATCGTCTGCATCCAAAAACCTCTCAAATCTCTACCGTAAAACTGATGCCTATAGCTCCTCGTCCTTCTACTAATGGGCTATTAAGAAGAGAGAACCTTTTTACCACGAGGTTACAGTGTACATCAATATAATTAACCATAGTGAGTAGGCAAAATTATTTTTAGACAGCCCCTCGACAGAAGAGATGGACACATCCACCCTGTTAGATTCCAGAAAAGCACATATTGCCTCTTTGTAACAGATACGAGACGATGAGAAGAATACAGCCTGCTGCAGACGGACCTTCATAAAAATAGCGACAATATCACGATCCCTCACATCCCTGGGCAAATTTAGAAGGAAAGACTTCTCTTCTAGGGGGAAATAACGAGTAGCATACTATAGCAATACTGAGAAGACATCAAGCATGAATAGGAGCATACGCTCATCACCAAAAGTATAGTTACACTAACAGCTGCACCCAGAAGGAATCAACCGACAGGAATGAAACTTGGTGGGTAGGTTTGACATTGTGAGACATGCGAATGATTAAAGTTTCAGGCTCAGCCTCACATCTGACATAAGCAAGGATGGCCTTTATCGCTATACCTGACTGACCCAAGAGCCACGATTGTCGACATTCAGTGAGCAGTGATGTCCTCCACGAGTCATCCTGTTAGTGCCAGCGCCATGGGCAGATGGCTGTACGACGCAGGACTACATGCGTCCCCTTAACACCACGACAAAGTCAACAAAGACTGCGATGGTGCCAGATTGTCATGGAGTGACTCAGAATGGCAGCAGGTCATCTTCAGTGACGAGCCCCGCTTTTGTCTTGATTGAGACCACCAGTAAATCCAGGTGTGGAGGCACTGTGGTCACAGCCAAGATGAATGGTTTGTTGTCACACAGCTAAAAACACAGCCCTCTGCTCTACTCCAGAAAACCCACCACTCCACCCGTATTCAGGCTCTGAATCGCTCAACATAAACATTTCACAGCATAAATGAACTACTCACTATGCAATTTGTAGCATAGCGCTCTGGGAGAAAAGTAGCTAGCGGCCCCAGTTGGAGTGGGACAAACAATTCCACTAAGAAAGGAGTAAAGAGAAGGAAGAAACAATCCACTGTACGACAAAACGGAGGAACACAGGACATTCTCGGCACAATATAAATACCTGCTGCTTTGACTTATATTTTTACCTTGTTAGTCCATGTCCCTAGTCACAATAAGCATGATTATAACATTACATCCCCTTTAAAAGACCCTCTAATATCTCACTCTCTAATATCCCATAGGGAATCCCAAATGGAAATGGTCAGCTGCCCTACAGATCCTCCCAAGTGTCCCAAGAACGCATCATGGTACAGAAGGATTATGATTTCTGAGTCACATCAGATAAAGGCTGCATAAACCTTTGAGGAAAATGATGCAAGGGTCAAGATGCTTGGCCCCCCACAAAAAGGTGAGGTAACAAAGACGGCAGATGTTACCGTCTGTGGAAAGCCACTGGCACAACTGATTCACAACTCAAATCGCAATTTAAAGTTCTTGCAAGATGAGCCCAGGACTCAGCAGCACTAACAGTATACTGGCAACCTTCCAACGAGTTCCTAGAGATGCAAACAGTACCAGGACCCAGACAAACACACATGCACGGTCCTCCAAAGGTTACATTGGTTACATGTTGTCACTAATTGCAGCCCTCGCTGTTGTTTTCATTGCTGTCAAGACTCCAGTTACCAATTAGTGATTGGTGGTGCTGTATTTTGGATCCTTTGGTCTGGGAGTTTGGGTTTGGAGTTACCCCCCCAATCCTTTGAACCGGGGGGATCACAGGCTGCACTGCTGGGTGTGAGTGGGAGCAGTTTGAGAATGTCACTAGCAGCCCTCTCATAATCTGCTCTGACTCCGCCATCATGTCCCATTTCTGTCTCGCCTTTGCCAGGTGCTATTCAGGGACGATGATGAGATAAATTCATGAGGTCGGAGCACGGTTCTTGCTGGGACAGAAATATACACACATACACACTCAACGTAAATCACATCAACAGAAATACTAGTAAACTAGAAGCAGCACATTTGTAAACAAGCCTGTTGAACGTCACCCATAAATAAACCACACCCACTTTTGTTTACTCATTCAAACTAATTATAGACAGTCCATTTATTATATAGGATGGTTTGAGCACCACACTCAAACAGCCATTCTACTCTTACCTGCTGTTGTGTTATCACTCTACTCTCACTCTCTCACACCCCTTCCGCTGTGCCTCCCTCTCTGGCCAAGTCCTCTTTTGATATGTCCCATGTTTCTATTCCTGTCTGGATGGTGATGCGGGCAGAGAGATGGGCGCTGGTGGTGGCAGACAGGAATCTGGTGATGACTAACCCATTTATTTACTGAGGGCTGAGTTCACTTCAGTCAATCTCAGGAAACCAATACCCTCATCCCCACAGTCCTGATCCGCCCAGCCAGGCCGGAGGAAAAGGGCACTGTGTGGAGGGTGCAGATGCAGAGGGGGAGTTGGATGCTTCCCCTCCCCGTGGCCCAAAAATGCCTGTCCGTTCCCCCTCCCTCTGTTTGTGCTGGGAGCACAGACATGCTTGTCCCAGGAAAACAGAGGGGTGGATCACGGGATGACTGCCCCATCCCTGCCAGGGTTGTAATGATGAAGGGTTGTGGGCTGTCCACGAGCTGCAAAAGAGATGGTTAGCCCTCCCACTGGCATGTCATTCCGCCATGGGCTACACATCCCAGCAGTTGCCTCCTGCTCATTCTGCACCAGTCTGCAAGAACAAGGGGGTCCTATACCTTTTCTGTCTTTCCTTCTTTCTTTCCTTCCTGACAAGCTCTCTCTAATCCTTCTCCTTACTCCTCTATGCCCTTGTTCTCTTGATCGTCTGATCTTTGTTTCTCTCTTCGCTTCTCTCTCTTAGTAATGAGTTACTTTCTGATGCTCAGCAAGTCTCACGGCAATGGAATGCTGTCTCGGTTCCAGAGCTTACGGCTGGAAGGGCGGATGTGCGACATTATTTTGGAGGCTGAAGGCAAGCAGTTCCCTGCTCATCGCACTTTGCTAGCCTGCGCAAGTGACTACTTCTGGTCGATGTTCCAGGAGCACACTCTGGAGTCTAGGGCCCACACCATTAGTTTACCAGCCTTGTCCTCTGCTGGCCTGGAGCAGGTGTTGGATTTCATCTATACCTCATGGATCTCACTGTCCCCATCCACCTTGGAGGACATCCTGGAGGCTGCCTGCTACTTGCAGGTTACCCATGCTGTGGACCTCTGCACTGAGTACATTTCAGACAGCCTAACCCTGGACAACTGCTGCTTTTTTGCAAATGTGGCAGCCCGTTATGGCCTCTCTGAGGCACTTGCTGCCACCAACCATTTCATTGCAAGAAACATGGGCAAGCTGCTCGGTGCTTACGGGGACAGGGCCGGGCTGCTGGAGCTAAACCTGGAATCTTTGCAAGAGGTCCTGGGATTGGAGGAGATGCCAGGGGTGAAGGAGACAACTTTGCTTCAGTTTGCTCTAGACTGGCTGAGCTGCAATCCTTTATCTGCCCTGGAAAGTAACTCCCTACTCAGCCGTGTCCGATTCAGCCTTGTGCCACCTGAAGAGCTGATTCGTTTGAGTGCCTTGAAGCCAGCATTACGCACACCCTTCATTCACAGCCTGGTGCAAAAAGCCCTGCGCTATCACATGCAAGGTCCCCTTCAGCCAGTACTGCAGAATGTCCACACAAATTTGAGAACCACCGCTAACAGAATACTGCTGGTAGGAGGAGGAGCAGAAGCAAATCGGCCCCAGACGCAGATCCAGACCTATGATCCACGCAGCAGGAAGTTCCGTCCACTGCCCATCGCGCTGCCAAAGAAGCTCCAGTATCAGGGTGTTTGTGTGGTGGGAAACTTTCTGTTTGTGCTGGGAGGGGAGGTGGTTGAAGTGGATGCAGAGAATGAGAAGACAGCAGTGATGACAGTCTCTGATCAAGTGTGGAGATATGACCCTCGGTTTGAGCGCTGGGAGGCGATGGAGCCGCTGCTGCAAAAGAGGGCGCACTTCTCGTGCTGTGTGGTCGGAGGGATTATTTATGCCATAGGAGGACGAAGTCAAAGTGGGGAGCCTGCCCTGTCCTCAGTGGAGAGATACGACATGAGGGCAGGATGCTGGCGTAGTGGAGTGTCTTTGCCGCATCCTATACATGGGCAAGCTTGTGCCACAATTGGCAGAGGCGTCTACATCTCTGGAGGCATCCATGGCAGCCAGCCTGAGAGTAGCAAGGAGGTGTTGTTTCTCAATACTCCTGACAATGCCGCCTGGGAAAGGCGATCTTCCATGTCCATAGCCAGATTTGGCCACCAAATGGCATCGATAAAGGAGCGGATCTACGCTTTCCTGGGAATGTATGAACCGTTTTGCGACATTGAGCGCTATGACCCTGAACAAGATCAGTGGACTCGACTGAAGCCCCTTCTGCACGACCGCTTCTGCTATGGCTTGACAGTGACGGGGGGTGGACGCGTGCTGATGTTCGGAGGTCGAAAGTGGCAGGACGGACAGGAAGTGTGCACTCCTGATGTGCTGGAGTATGACCCTGAATATGACAGCTGGAAACAAGTGTGTAAACTTCCAGGCCCATTATGTGGAACCCAGTGCGCTGTGATGACCATCCCAGAACCTAGTGAGACATAGGAGCTCCAACTCCATTCCATACACACAGAGGATGTGAGGGCTTCCACTGCCTGACTCTCTGCCACAAGAGACAGAAAAGGAGGATAATGTTTGGTCGGTGCACTCTGAGGCTGGGATGTTGTAGGATTAAGCGGTACCAGTGGAAGGGGAAAGGGAGAACTAGGCTTATACAGATTTGATGAACCTTAGCAGAAGCGAGATGTCAACAGCTGGTGACTGTACAATCAGTTCTGACCTCCTGGAAGCTCCACAGGCCGGGGCGAGTCAGAGGAATTTTGGCACTGGAGGCATGGCATGGAGACTAGGACTCAGCAAATCATAAGTGTGATGAGAGACTGCTCATAACAACCGACCCAAAAAAGGCCTGCAAGTCGGGAGAGCATTGAACGAAGCTAAGGACACATATTTTTGATTGCTTAACAGGTACAGGAGATGAGCAAAGAGTAGGCAAGATATAAAACGGGGAAACTAAGTGAAGTTTAGAGCACGGGAATGCTCAAGTCCTTGGACACAAGCTGGATATCTGGCATGGGATACAGACCAAGGGTGAGAGGTATTATGTTTTATGACAGAACTGCAGTGGCAAGTGAGGGTCAGAGACAGAGAGCTTAGGTAGAGGAAAGGACAGCAGTTGAAAGGCATGAGAATGCATCCACAGGAGCTGTGATTTAAAACAACACTGAGGATGCTTTAATTCAGCAAGAGGGTGAAGGTCTCGGAGTGTGTGTGTGTGTGTGGGATGAAGCTAAGAGGCGAGAATAAAAATGTAGCTTTAGCAGCCAGCAGCACTCAGTACGTTTGCATATACAAACACAGGTTACTCACCTTCTTCAAATTCAGCGACTGCCCTGGAATAAGGAATGAGCCCTAGAGTGCTTTCCAACGACTGTGTGACTAGCTTAAAGAACTGGAAGCTAATAAAAAGTAGTGGAGACTACGCAATGAGGTACGCAATGAAATGCATTGAAATGGCTGCATGTGTCGTGATCGTTTTAGTTATGTAATAAAACACATCTGCCTGGAGGAAACTCGGCCTGCTTTGCATTCTGAATGTTCTGGATAAAACCCAAACCAATCAGAGCAATTCATACAGCGGTACACTAGGGAAGCGCATAGACGAACGCCTGGAGTGCGAGAGCTCGCGCGCCCCCCTGAAGAAGCCATTTGGAGCAATTCATTTTCGATTTGTTTTAATGAGACTAAAACGAATGAAATGATTAATGAGTGACGTTAAAGTGGAGAGGAGAGGGAGCACAAGGGTGTGGTAATTAACGCACAAGAGAGACACGGGCCTGTTCGAATACAGCGTATTAGCGCCAGGTGGCCTGAGTGCCACGGAGATGGGATTGGTGAGGGAGAGGGATGGAATATCACAAGGAAAGCAAAAGCAATCTTCACAGCAGCTTGGCGAGAAGTGAAAACGTGGATGCATGAATGGAGCTAGATGCCCATTAGCTCTGGCTGTTGAACTCTGAGGAGGGCACAGCCTCATCCCCCGAGTCGGTGCAGATTCTTTCGTCTGCTAATGCTTTGGCTGAGCCTGTTTGTGTTGTATTTGTGGAGCTTGGAATCTCCCCATGCAGAGCTAATGTGAAAACAGAACAGAGCTGACATGGGCCTCTGCGCTTTATCTCAGTGAAAGGACGTGGGACGCGTAACACGACCACAGTTTTGTGAGCAAAGTTTTATTGACTTCAACCACATCTGTCTTCAAACTGGAGAAAACAACGGCTCGCTAAATAAATAATGAAATAAACCAAAGGAAAGTAAACTTCGCCAGGTAGTAAGCTAAACACGACACATACTAACGGCACTGCCCAAATCACATGCCTAATTAGAACAAAGGACATGGATTTACTAGATTGGTTACAGCAATGTAGATCAACACCGTAAAGGCATCTGGAGGACTTACAGGCTAGACGTGTACACTTAGCTTGTTTACTCTGGTGGACAGAACAGCACAACTATATTCTACTGTACACACTCACTGAACACTTTATTAGGCACATAGTTTCTACACTCATGGCCCGATTTATCAGCTCCACTGACCATATAGGAGCACTGTGTAGTTCTACAGTTACAGACTGTAGTCCATCTGTTTCTCTGTATGCTGTATTACCCTGTTCTTCAATAGTCAGGACCCCCACAGGACCACCACAGAGCAGGTATGATGTGGGTGGCGGATCATTCTCAGCACTGCAGTGACACTGACGTGGTGGTGGTGTGTTAGTGTGTGTGGTGCTGGTGTGAGTGGATCAGACACAGCAGTGCTGCTGCTGGAGTGTTTAAACACTGTGTCCACTCACTGTCCACTCTATTAGACACTCCTACTTTGCTGGTCCACCTTGTAGATGTACCGTCAGAGACGATAGCTCATCTGCTGCTGCACAGTGCAGTGTGGGTCATCCTGTAGTCCTTCATCAGCGGTCACAGGACGCTGCCCACAGGACGCTGTTGGCTGGATAGTTGGTGGACTATTCTCAGTCCAGCAGTGACTCCTGCTGTTTCTGATCCACTCATACCAGTACGACACACACTAACACACCACCACCACGTCAGTGTCACTGCAGTGCTGACAATGACCCACCACCCACATAATACCTGCTCTGTGGTGGTCCTGTGGGGGTCCTGACCATTGAAGAACAGGGTAATAAAGTATACAGAGAAACAGATGGACCACAGTCTGTACCTGTAGAACTACAGAGTGCTCGTATATGGTCAGTGGAGCTGATAAAATAGACAGCGAGTGTCGATACAAGGAGGTGTTCCTAATAGAGTGCATACACTGGCAGTCAAAATGAGTTGCCCAAATGCATGCATGTCGTCAGCTGAGCTTTAGCGTCCATCCTGTTTGTTCAATTCAAGGAGGAAAACTGCAAAGGACAGATATTCCATTAAGACAATGTGAGATGCCGCTCTAGAGTCATTTAGACAGAATTTGCCATTTCATATTGTCCTTTTTTCCTCGTCAGTGTTTCGGCCCTAAAATACCCAGCAGGCGTTATGCAAGTACATCATACAGCCATTAGGAATCCCTGAGGTGTCAACCCATCTTGACTGCTGTCCCAGCCAATAATAAACACAACCAGGCTATCTTTATTCCCAACAAAATAGATGCCGGAGACGAGTTTTATTTACCCTTCCAGCCTGAGAAGAGAAACCAAACCGAGGTTGGATATTTAGATAGCCAGCTACATTGCTAACTTTAGCCTCGGCTTGTTTTCCTTCTCATCTGATGTTATATGACTGCAATAAGGTATTGAGCTTCCTAGCAGCTCAGAATGCCCAAACAAAAAATCCTTTTTTATATTTTTCTATAGTTCCTAAGGGGGGTTTCTTAGTCCTAAAACTGGAGGATATCACTCTACTGTGCCACTGCTGGAGGAGGACATGAGAAAGCATGCTTACAACAGATGTAGCAATAGTTACATGGTTCATTTTGGTCAGGATGCCCCACTCAGTAAGTCAAATTCAGGCTAAATATAAAACCCATTGAGATCTTGTGGAGATGATGTTGGGAAATGTCTGGAGTAGAAATAACCCAGTCACTGTGCATGGTCTGTGGACAGCAGTATGGGAAGCAGTTCCTTCTCAAAAGCAGCATGAGGCTGTCTTCAAGACTAGATAACCAATTACATGCTGATAAACACCACACTGTCAAAAAGAACTACTGAAAAGCTATAATGATGACTGACACAACAAAAATAAGATATGTTTGTAGTGTTTGGTGGGACGGTCGGTATGGGCAAGAACCTGCCGATATGATACCCATCATGATACAGGGGTTACAATTCCATATATTGCGATACTGTAAGCGAGATTCAGATAAACCTAATTTTGAAAAACTGTTATAGTATTAATATGTTAATTGGTCAGCTAGCCGTGCTAATGCTAATGTTAGCCTGTGCTAACACAAGGCTACTTGCTCACATTAGAGTGGAAGAGCCTAATAGTTGAAGAAGCTGAAGACCACAACACCATCTAGTGGTCGGGGATTTAACCACAACACAAAACTATTAATATACACTCATCATCCAAAGAACAGCTGCACCCAGAAGGAGGTGTGGGACTGCAGTGCTGTTGGGAAGGAGGACAAAGGTTACCAGGAACAATAAATGATGATCAATTTAGACTGATATGATCAATATTTATTGAGCTACACATACAGAAGTAGTGTCTCTCAGCATGGCGTTCGGCTAACACAACATGCCAGACGTCTCGGCATGGAGTTGTAGAGGTTCCTAATGGTGTCCTGTGATAATCCATCCCATGCAGCTTAAATATCCTCACACAGTTCCTGCAGATGGTGCGGTAGGGGTGGAGGTGGAGTGACACCNCCGTCCCTGCTTACGTCACATGTGTGGATGAGCTATTTATGCAACTGTTCTTTTGATGATGAGTGTAAATCGTTCAGTTGAGCTCCTGAAGTTCTATCCAATTTTAACAATCTAACACTTTTCGGTTCAGGTTCCTCACTGGTCATTTCTTTTGGTGTTCCTCCTTCAAGAGAACCAACAGGATGACCAAAAAACAAGCAGTTGCTAAACATCACCGCAAGCCATGCGGTCAGTTCTTTTGGACTGCCGGTGTAAGTTCACAGAGGGGAAAAAGAAATGTAGGCACAAAAACAGCAGGCATTTCTACAGTAACACACAGCAAGATAGCCAATCTAGTAATTCCGAACCTGATTGTATTCCAAAGACGTTGTTGCCTTTGAGAGCTAACCGAGTCTACATAGTGACACTTCCTATAGAATCACATGGTCAAGTAAATCATACAGTTCAATATAGAAGAAAACTCTGTTCTACTACAGTACGGTGTTCAATCTCTCGTAGACCTGATTTACATTATAATACACGTTAACTTAGCTAATCTTATCTTACATGAACAAACTTGGAACGTTGGGACATCCGGAATACTCGAAAAATCGCACACAAAAGAAGTCCTCATGGGTTCCTCTGAGAGCTTGATTGCTTTTGGTTGTTGTGCACGGCCACTTTGACTTCCAGTTCAGTTCAAAGTGTAGTGAAACACTGACTTCATCATTCACCCGGCAGCACTGACACAACGGAAAGGAGGAAGAAGAAAGAAAGAAGAACCAAAAAAGGAAAAGAATACTGTCTGTAAACTGTGTTATACTGTATCTGAGCCATGCAGTACAGAGAAGAGCTGGTGCACTGCAATGCACACATACATGTGTGTGTATATATATATATATATATATATATATATATATATACACACATATATATACACATACAAATGCTCGATATCAGTAAGTGCTGACATACAGTTAATATCAAGAGCTGCAGACAGCTGTCGAGGAGAGTTCAGTAACCAAGGAAACAGCCTTGCCGGTGTGAGCATGCGCCGTGCCTGAGACTGGAGGTGTGCGTCTGGGAGGTTTCGCCAGTCGCAAGAACACTTGCTGCTCTCAGCCTGAGCAGCTCGCTGCACTACAGTATTGCACAGAGGAGGAAATGAAAGCTGTTTGGAGAGCCGGGCTCCAGTAAACCGAATAGCATAGATGCTGTCGGTTACAAATGCTGGAATACGGCAGTACATGAAACCCCTTTCTCCTGAACTTATTAGTGATGCACCGAATACGCTGAAATATGATCAACTTTCGGCTGAAATCGGTCAGAAAAGGTACTTAAGTAAATGGGATGAATGTTTTGGGTAAACAGGCCTACAACAAAGTGCTATCAGGTCATTTCTGACTCCTGGTGACCATATGGATGGCGTTGCTCCAAAATGTTGTCATAAATTAGCATGAATTTAGTTATGATGAAGCAATGCATTAGTTAGCATGAAGCAATGCATTAGTTAGCATGAAGTAATGCATTAGTTAGCATGAAGCGATGCATTAGTTAGCATGAAGCAATGCATTAGTTATGATGAAGTAATGCATTAGTTAGCATGAAGCGATGCATTAGTTATGATAAAGTAATGCATTAGTTAGCATGGAGCAATGCATTAGTTAGCATGAAGCAATGCATTAGTTATGATGAAGTAATGCATTAGTTAGCATGAAGCGATGCATTAGTTAGCATGAAGCAATGCATTAGTTATCATGAAGCAATGCATTAGTTAGCATGAAACAATGCATTAGTTATGATAAAGTAATGCATTAGTTAGCATGGAGCAATGCATTAGTTAGCATGAAGCAATGCATTAGTTATGATGAAGTAATGCATTAGTTAGCATGAAGCGATGCATTAGTTAGCATGAAGTAATGCCTTAGTTATCATGAAGCAATGCATTAGTTAGCATGAAACAATGCATTAGTTAGCAT
>CM067478.1:40568267-40585361 GCA_034552555.1 Semaprochilodus insignis
GGACCACCACAGAGCAGGTATTATGTGGGTGGTGGATCATTCTCAGCACTGCAGTGACACTGAAGTGGTGGTGGTGTGTTAGTGTGTGTTGTGCTGGTGTGAGTGGATCAGACACAGCAGTGCTGCTGGAGTGTTTAAACACTGTGTCCACTCACTGTCCACTCTATTAGACACTCCTACCTTGCTGCTCCACCTTGTAGATGTACAGTCAGAGACGATAGCTCATCTGCTGCTGCACAGTGCAGTGTTGGTCATCCTCTAGTCCTTCATCAGTGGTTACAGGACGCTGCCCACAGGACAGTTTAGGCTGCCTAGTGTTGGTTGGTGGGATGTGGTATGGTCAGTGGAGCTGATAAAGTGGACGATGAGTGTAGATACAAGGAGGTGACCCTAATGAATGGGGGAGGACGGTTGCACAGCATGTCCAGTGTAGACACCATAGAACTGTATCGGATTTATTTCCATTGACTCACTGCTAACCCTGTATTAACCTCCATCAAATCAGTTCAATATCATTTATTCAGTTTTGCGTGTGTGTATGTGTAGATGGCTGGCGGTCACGTAGTGTAACGGACGGCTTCAGGAATGGTGATGCCAGCAGCTCGTCTCTGGCAGCAAAAGGCTTCCGCAGCGTCCGACCCAACCTGCAGGACAAGAAATCCCCCGTCCCGGTAAACCACACTTAACATACCATACTGGAACTGGAGTTTGGAACTGGGAAGCATAATGAATGGCCGTTTATACGAAGGCTTCTTAGTCCCTCCCCGTACTCCCACCCCTGTGGGCTGCGGCACATTGCACTTAGTGACTTAGTTCATAGGTTCCACAGAGACTGGGCATCGTACACCGTCCGGCAGGTTCCTCCAGGCGGTTTTGGGTGGTTGATATATGGGGGAATTACACACGACACACAGCTTCAGAGTTGATGTTGAACCAAACCAAACTCACCAAACTTGCACCAAAGCCCTTATATGGAAGTCTGTCCACTTGGTGGTCATTGTGGTGATGACGCCGGACAGTTAGTAGCAGTCATACTAGTCCAGACCTCTCTCTGAATGGGTGGGTTGCCAATACTTGAAAAGACCCAGCTACCTTTTAAAGGATCACTGAGTAAATACCATATACTCTGATGAATACCGTGTAAATGGTTTGTAGTGTTGGTCTCAAATGCTCCACCAAGTTGTTTTGGCGAGTGCGCTTGACCATATCTCCACAACTTGAAGGAGGGTGTTTTCCTGCTAGCGACTTTGTCTTTATTACTTGCAGTAATTCAGTAACATGATTTTCGTTCACACTTTATTTGGAGGGTCCCCTGTAGATGATCTACAGGTATTCAAATGAGTACCTTGTATATTACGTTGTATTGTTACGTTGTATTGTAAGTATATATATATATATATACACTCATCATCAAAAGAATAGCTGCACAAACAGCTGGACCCAGAAGGAATCAACCGACAGGAGTGGAACTTGGTGGGTGGGTTTGACATCATGAGACATGCTAATGACTCAAGTTTCACACTCGGCTGCACACGTGACGTAAGCAAGGACGGGTCTTATCACTGTACCCAACAGCCACTGAGTGAGCAGTGATGCCTCCATGAGTCATCCTGTTAGTGCAGCACCATTGGCAGACGGCTGCACCACGCACAGACCATCACGACGACTGTCCTTAACACCACGTCAATGTCACCAAAGACTGCAGTGGTGTCGTGCCAGACTGTCATGGAGTGACTCAGAATGGCAGCGGGTCATCTTCAGTGACGAGTCCCACTTTTGTCCTGGTGGAGACGACCAACGAATCCGTGTGTGGAGTCACCGTGGTCAGCACCAAGATGAACGGTTGGTTGTCACGCGCCATCCAGAAGACCTGGTGTCTCTCCACCTCCACCCCTACTGCACCATCTGTAGGAACTGTGTGAGGATTTTCAAACTGCATGGGGTGGATTATCACAGGACACCATCAGGAACCTCTACAACTCCAGCTATTCTTTTGATGATGTCTTTATATATATATATATATGGTCTGACATGCCCACACAGTTCCTGCAGCACAAAAAAATGAATGTCTGCAAATGTTCCACATATTGCATGAGCTTGTGCTGTTGGTATTAAACGGTATTAAAGCCAGAGGGTGTAACATTTTTCACAGCCTCTAAAAGTAATCTTGTTTTTCATTCACAGACCACAGTTTGGATGGGATTATGATTTGTTTCATAAGAGCACCCGGCGTCCCTGTTTCGGAAAGCCGCCATGGGGCATTTTTAATAAGATTGTTTTCTCTCGTGCTTTCAGGCCTCGCAATGAGGAACGAGAAACGATCTTTTCCTCTAGGACAATCAGCCATGTTTCCTGATCGGCTCCCTTTTGTGTCAATCAGGTCCCGCTCCCGCCCCCTCGGAGAGAGAGCTATCACATGACCCCTAACCCACCTTCTTACAGCTCCCTCCCGATGCTGCCCGACCCCTCCCTTGTTCCCTCCGGCTCTTACTCCATGAAATCCAGTTCTGCTTCCTCTTATTCCTATTCCAAGACCTCCCACACCACTACATCTAGTGCAGACCACTCTCCAGATGCTAATGCTAACGCTAACAATTATATCACTCAGCTTCTGGGGCGCAAGGTTTCATCTCTCAAACTAGCCAGCCACAAATCCACATCCAGCCCTCCAGATGTTAATGCTAACCTAGTAGACCCTTCTATGACTAATGCTAACATAGCTAATGCTAATAAAGTGAACACGGTTAAGACTACAATGGCTAATGCTAATGCGGCTAATTCTACTAAAGTGAACATAGCTAAGACTACCAAGGTGACTAATGGTAGGACTATTGTGAATCCTGTCCCCCAGCCTGAAAAGGAGGACCCTAAGGAACTCACACCCACTACTCCCCCTACTCCACCACCCCGCATCGAGTCCACTGCAGCCCCTACCACACACACAGCCTCTCTCTCCATCCAGATAGCACCGAAAGGCTCAGAACCACAGGCAGGATCTGTAACCGCATCTGGACCTGGACCTGAAGACCAGGACCCAATGTCCAGCCCTGTAGTGCCTCCAAGACCATCGGCTGATGTCCTGGTACTACAGTTATTTAGCATTTTCAAGCCTCTTTTCCAGGAACTGTCGTTGTTGCATGATCTGTCCAAGAGCGCCTAACAGCAAAAATGGAGTACACACTTGTAGTAGTTTGTCTTGACAACTTCAGTCAAGCAAGGTTAACGTCCCTTCTTCTCCCACAGCTCCGTTTGCACACTCCTAGCATGGTACAGCCCACCTTTGCCACAAGAAACACGGTATTTCACTTCCTGCTCGCTAGCTTGGCTGTGTGTTTGCTCTAATCTCTTCTTTCCCTTCCCTTCGTCCTTCCTTTCGCCACCCTTTTGTCAGCTTGACGCTTCCCCACCAAGAGGAGGCGCCGCCTCAGTTTCCGGTCCTCCATCGCCTGACCCATCAGCTCGCCGGTCACCCTACAGCCGTGCCAGCCAAGACTCGCCCGACTTCCTGTCCGGGCTCCTGCCCAAAGCGCTGTCCCCGACGCCCTATGCTTCCCTGGATCGTTCTGGGCTGGTGCCGTCTCCCGTGGGGTCACCCCTAACCGTGTCGGCGCTAAGTCACTATTCCTCGTCAACCGCCGTCCTGGAGGAGCTGCAGATCTGTGGCCTGGACTCGCCCATGGCTACGCCTACCCCTTCCCCCACGCTCAGCCACACTTCTGTTGCCCCTGACGATGGCCCAGCCCTCCCCACCCCAGCAACGGCTGCAGATGCTAACGTAACTATCACGCGACCCTGCTCAACCCCCCCTTTGCTCAACTTTCACATTGCACTCGTCTCACCTGTTCGTTCCTACTAGCCTGTGAATGTTTGCTAAATGTTGCCTCACCTTGTGATGCAGATCTGTCGGCCTGTGCGTCCAGTTCGTGTCTTCTGTATGTTGGGGATTGTTCGTTGTTCCCTTGTGCTCGTGTGGTTTGATCAAGTCTGTTTGTTTGCTTGTCTGAAAAGTCACTCACGTCTTTTCGTGCTCAAGCTCGGACGTTTGAACGTAATGACGTAATCTAGGCGTTACCTGAGTTCGGTGTTGACAGGTATAACCCACTTACTCACAGACCTTTTCAGCCGCTTGTTTACTAAAGTCTTCATCACTCTCTTTCTCCTTGTTGCAGTTGATGTGCTGGAATGGTTTCTTTGTCTGCTTCATGTCTTCAAGTATCCAGATCAGTCATGTTGTCCTTGGTGAAGCTTGTGTGAGCCAGAGATGGGGACTCAAGTTGTCTCTTGACTGGCTCGCAGTGCGACTCTGACTCACCCTTAACTGACTCGACTTGCACACCAAACCTAAGACTTGTGAAATCTCAGCTTGAGGAAAAAAGACAAACACGGCTGATTCCGTTTGGAGCTTTGACTTTAATGTGGTGTATGAATTAAACCTTTCACTGATCATAATCGGATCTGATTATTCACATGATCATGGAAACAATGCACTCCGTTCTCTTAGATCAGACTAAGGCCTAGAACACGAAATCAGAGACTCAAGACTTGACTCCTACAGTCGCTCCAGAGATCCGAGACTCGACTCCTACTGTCACTCCAGAGATCCGAGACTTAACTCCTACTGTCACTCCAGAGATCCGAGACTCGACTCCTACTGTTACAACATAGGCTCAAGACTTGACTCCTACTATCACTCCAGAGACTCGAGACTCGACTCCTACTGTCACAACAGATACTCAAGACTTGACTCCCATAGTCATTCCAGTGACTCCTAATGTCACTTTCAAGACTCGAGATTCAACTCTGACTGTCACTCCAGAGACTCAGGACTTGACTCCAACAGTCACTCTAGAAACTCGGGACTGGACTCCTACTCTCACTCCAGAGAGTCAAGGCTCAACTCCAAATGTCACTCCAGAGACTCGAGACTCAACTCTGACTGTCACTCCAGAGACTCAGGACTTGACTCCAACAGTCACTCTAGAAACTCGGGACTGGACTCCTACTCTCAAGAGAGTCAAGGCTCAACTCCAAATGTCACTCCAGAGACTCGAGACTCAACTCCAATTGTCACTCCAGAGACTCGAGACTTGACTATGACCGTCACCCCAGAGACTTGAGCCTCATTCTCACTTCAGAGACTCGAGACTCAAACTCTCACCTTAAAGACTCAAGACTTGACTCGGACTCACTTGAAGCCAGAACATCTCTGGTGTGAACTGAGTCAAAATGCTAACAACCCGTGTCATGTTTCATTCCCTCGTGTTGCTTGTGAATTCTTATATTGCTCCTTCATCCTACATGTATTATATATGTCTTTTGATTGTGGGTTGAAAGTCTCTTGTCTTTTCCTCCTGTGCTAACGATGTAGTCCTACAGTTTTACCAGTCAACCCATAATCCCGTAGTTAAGCGCAAGTCACTAAACTGCAACACCCACATTTACACCTCTTACATGTACTGTTTGTTATGGTGTTCTCAGGGCCAGATGGCAGTGAATGGAAGCGCTCATTCCCAGAGACCCTTCTCCCCTCCAGCGCACCCCCCTCCTCCACCGGTCCTTAGTCCAGGACTAGTGCAGATCCAGCAGTCTAGACACTCAGGTTGGTGTCCAATGACGTTACTCTTCCTCTTTTCCCTCCTAACTCTATATAGTCATTTTCAATTATTTGGTTTGTCTCAGAATGTGTGCAAAGAGCTTCAGGTGAGGCTTGCTTTGTTCCAGGGTCCATTTGTCTGTTTTCTTTGGGGTCTAGGATATCCAAGATGGTGTTCCTGCAAAGGCATTTTTCCTGTCCTGCTTGTTTATGGCTTTAGCATCCATGAGTCCAGTGCACACTGTTAGCACACTAGCTATAAATTCTCATGTAGAAGAGACTGCGATGGTTTATGATGGCAGCTACCATCGAGGTCCATTTAGCTTATACTTCCTCATTGATCTGGTCCTGCTCTTCCAGCCTGGTGATAATGGCTGTGTAATGCACATGTCTTGTTAGCGACAGTGCTATTGGCAGCTAGCGGCGCTGTCCTGTCCAGTCCTGGGGATTGGATGCATTTGCACCCATTAAGCCAGACTGGAGCAATCGATTGGGAAGCACAATGGAGATAGACAGAGGCAGGTCGCTGAACCACTGCTTGGGGAAGATTTGCTTTGGGAAGCAGAATTGGGATGCTAGCGTGGCGGCTCACAGACTGATGCTAGGGAATACTTCAACCCAATGCTGCTTCATCCAGTTGCTGGACATCAGATACCTACGAACGCTGAGAGATGCTAACTTACTGCGTATCCTGGTTTGTTTATGCTGTGTTGGGCCACACAGTGTGCTAAGAAAGAGATGCTAACAGAGATGCTAGCAGTCCGTATTAGCCGGTTTGTTTATGCTGCGTCATGCAGAACGATATGCTGAGTCGCAGTTGAGTCGTTTTGCCGAATCGGACTTTCTGCTAATTCAGATTAAGTTCATCTGTAATAGACGTCACTTTTGCGCTCAGACATGCCACTCTCTCCCTCCCTCTTTTGTCATCCTCCCCTTACGCTTGCCTTTTTGATCGTTCTGCGTTCTGCTTACCTCCCTCTCTCTCTATCTCTCTCTCAGAAGGCTCAGAGACGGTACAGAGGGAGTCTGTAGTGGCCGGTCAGACGGTGGTCAGCAGCACCACTCCGATCGCCCGTTTCTCTGAGGAAGAAAAGAAAGTTTCTGTCATCAAAGCTCCGCACTACGAGGGCATCGGTCCCGTGGACGAGTCGGGCATCCCCATCGCCATCCGCACGGTGAGTGGCACCCCCAAAACTGGGCATCAGTCGCACTCGGCCACGCGCCAGCAGGGACAGTCTTGCCCTTGTAGGAGAGGTATATAGGTAGGGCTGGGCGATACGGCCATATTTATTATGATCATAAATAAATAGTATTTGCAGTTTTGGATAGCAGTTTTTAAATGTGTGTTTTAATGTTTTGTCTGTTCCAACTGGCCTGGTCAAACTTCAATAAATGTCCACAGTTTACTATACTGAGGCCCCAGTTTACTATGTTGAGGCCACAATATAATATGTTCAGGTCACAATTTACTGCACCGAGGTCACAAACTACTGTGGTGAGGCCACAATTTACTATATTAAGGCCACAAATTCATATACTGTGTCCACAAATTACTATATTGAGGTCACAAATGTCTACATTGAGGCCACAAATTACTATATTGAGGTCACAAATGTCTACATTGAGGCCACAAATTACTATATTGGGGACACAAATTACTATATTGATGCCACAATTTACTATATTAAGGCCACAAATTGATATACTGTGTCCACAAACTACTATATTGGGGACACAAATTACTATATTGGGATCGCAATTCTCTATATTGATGCCACAATTTACTATATTAAGGCCACAAATTGATATACTGTGTCCACAAACTACTATTTTGAGATCACAAATGTCTATATTAAGGCTCAATTTACTTTATTAAGGCCACAAATTGATATACTGAGACCCCAAATTACTATATTGAGATCACAGTTTTCTGTATTGAGGCCACAAACTGATATACTGAGGCCACTAATTACTATTTTGAGATCACAAATGGAGAGGTATATAGGTAGGGCTGGGCGATATGGCCATATTTATTATAATCATAAATAAACTGCATTCACAGTTTTGGATACCAGTTTTTAAATGTGCTGCTGCTGCTTTTATGTCTGTTCCAACTGGTCTGGTCAAACCTCAATAAATGTCCACAGTTTACTATGTTGAGGCCACAATATAATATGTTCAGGTCACAATTTACTCCACTGAGGTCACAATTTACTATATTAAGGCCACAAATTCATATACTGTGTCCACAAACTACTATATTGAGATCACAAATGTCTATATTGACATTACAATTTACTATATTGAGACCACAAATTAATATATTGGGACTTCAAATTAATATACTGAGGCCACAAATTACTATATTGATGCCAGAATTGACTATATTGGGATCACAATTCTCTTTACTGAGGCCACAAATTACTATATTGAGATCACAATTTACTATATTGAGGCCACGATTTACTAAATTGATGCCAGAATTTGCTATATTGGGGCCACAAATTACTATACTGAAATCACAATTTACTATATTGAGGCCACGATTTACTATATTGATGCCAGAATTTGCTATATTGGGGCCACAAATTGATATACTGAGGCCAAAAATGTATATACTGAGGCCACAAATTACCATATTGAGATCACAATTTACTATATTGATGCCAGAATTTACTATATTGAGGCCACAAATTACTTTACTTGGGCCACAAAGTAATACAGTGAAGGCAGAAGCTATGGCAATTTTAACTCATAAGCTTAATGGGCTCATTACAGTAATTTGTGGCCTCTGTATAGTAATTTTTGGTCATCCCATGTCAGCCATGGAGTCCTGAAGGGAAGTCTTGAAGTATCATGATACAGTATTTAAATATCATATCTTCAGTGCCTGGTGGTATGTATAGATAGATAGAAAGGTACATATTCAATACACAGACCATGGATAGATTTCACATTCATTTGTTTTTGTGTTGTATAACATTTAAAAACGTACAAAAACTCTTTCTATGAATCAGGTATCCATAATGCATTATAAGTGCATTCATGAAGATCTATAAAACCTTTATAATGCTTTATAATACTAGACATAAGCCTTTGTAACTGTGCATACAGCTTTCATAAACAGACACATAAACATGACAGTATAGGGCTTCATAAAACAAAGTGCCATAATGCGTTATAATACATATATTATTCCTGTTATCTGTGAAAGTAGTTTCATAAAGCTCAATAACTAATGTTGTGTTCATTCCCCTAAGGCTGTATTAAGGTCCACTTGAACTCACTTACTCTCTAATGTTCCTCAGTCTTCAAGATGATCATGGTTTTGTAAGGGCACATAACATCTAATGAACACTTATAAGCTCTCTTTGCAGACTGTTATTGATCAGCTCTATGAATGAATGCGTTATATGAATGAATGTATTAACCTTTATGACCCTACTGTTAAGGCCCAGACACATGTTAGCATGTTATGTCACTTTGTGCTATGATTTGTGCTTTATAGACCTTTATGAATGCACTTATGATGCGTTATGAATACCTAATTCTTAGAACGTAGTAGCATAACTCATTCTGGTCCAGAGCAAACAATGTTTTATTATCTTTACAGTCTGTGAGATGTCTACAACACAAACACAGAGATTTGATTTACTCTCCAGAACCGACTAGACATGTCTTCTGAGTTTGGAATGTATTGGAATATTGGTGGAATTCCCATAATTGAGCCTACATACCTGCTCATTAACACAAAGCTAGCTGGATGCTAAACTGGATGCTAAGCTGAGATTAAAGGCTGGACTTCTGGACGGTTCTCGTATTTGTGGGGTGTTATTCGGAGCCCGGTTCTCCGAGCCTGTTAAGGAGGTGATGTAGAATGGAGATGCTGTTTGTTTCGTCTTTTAGATGCTCTCCCGGACGTTCCTCCTGATTTGCGCTGCTGTTGTTGTGACATTTGATCCTTTCACTGGAGTGGAATGCTTTTCAGCTGTCAGCAGTTCAGACCCTGTGCGAGTTGCTGAACTCATTCGCTCTCTCTCTCTCTCGTACTCTCTCTCTTTCTGGTCAGTTACCATGACACTGCTGTTTAAAAGAAGACCAGTCCGGTCAGGAACGCTAACGTCACTAACAGTGAATAGAAGTGGACAGCTACTGCTCGGAATTCCGCAGATCAAATCATCCTGACTAAGCCGGTCTATGCTGGTTCATGCTGGTCATCCCAGCATGGTCATGACCAACATTCCAGGATCAAAACACCAACATATGCTGGTTTTGCTGGTGACCAGCCATGCAGGTCTCTGCTGGGCCTATTTGCTGGTTACTAGCTTCCGGTCATTTTTAGCAATGTTAGCTTATTAGCTTGAGCTATATTGCTATAATATGATTTAGTATGACAAATGCAGCGCCCAGTCACTGTTAGCCATGTTAGCGTGTTTGCTTGAGGTACTTGCTAATGCAAGGCAATCTGGGGTTGTTAGCGTGTTGAGTGTGTGGGTACAATCCAGGATTGGGAGTACCATATTGACTTGCTTACATCATCATAGCCTGAAGCTAAATTCCCATGTTTTTGTTTACTGCGACTAAGCTGCTGTCCTCATGCTAACCACAGCCAGCTTATGAGGAGCCTAGCCACTTCCGATTCCTCCCATCTGGCTAAATAACTGACAGAGAGCCACCACATCAAGGTCAATGAGGCTAAACGGCTATAAATGCTACTACAGTATTTTAGTCAATGTCAAATTACAGCATGTTTCTGTTTTTTAGGATGCTAGCGTTCTAGCTACTGAATGCTGATTGGTTGCTGAGCTTATCAGCTCATTGGTTGTTATGAATGTGCAAAAGTCCTATAACCTGTTGGGCTTGTATGCAGCTTTTTCAATGGACATACAGTTTCCACAGGCAAAAGCTGTGGGCAAGCATCACCCCATTAACCGTTTGGGATACCATAGCAACCACCCGAAAAACCATAGCACTAATTAAGCACAGGTGGTCTCCTACCCTGCCCCTGTGGAGAGCTACCTTCCTGCAGAGCCTAGTTCCACAGTTTGTCATTCCTGCCCACAGCTGATCCACCGCTTTACAAGTCCCTGATTGGCTGAACTGGATGTGTTAAGTAAGGGGAGGGGCAACTTATTGAAAATAGGTTGGGACTAAACCATATGGAACAGTAGCTCTCCAGGTAGAGGGCTCAAGACAGCTGAGCTAGCAATGCCCTAACAGCCACCCAGGACATAATTGCAACCATGTAGCAACTCTTCAAGCAACCACCTGGAATACCATTGCAACTGGTTAGCATCGTCCTACTAACTACCTGTGATATCACTCCCACTGCCTCACAGCACTCTAACAACCACCTGGGCTACCATTGCAACCACCTAGCAACACCCTAGAAGCTACCTGAGATCCCATAGTAACTGGTTAGCAACACTCTGGCAACTATCTGGGATATCACTGGCACTACCACACAACACTTTAACAACCACCTAGTATGCCATTGCAGCCCCTCCAAGCAACCACCTGGAATACCATAGCAACCCTCCAAGCAACCACCGAGGATGCCATTGCAACCCCGTAAGCACCCACTAGGGATACCATTGCAGCCCCCCCCCCACGCAACCACCTGGGATACCGTTGCAGCCTTACCACGGAACCACCTGGGATACCATTGCAACCCCCCAGCAACCACCTGGGATACCTTTGAATTCACCTAGCAACACCCTAGCAACCTCATGGGATCGCATTGCAATCGTTAGCAACACTCTAGCTCATACCAGGGATGTTACTAGAACTACCTCACAGCACTCTAACAGCCACCTGGGATACTACTGAAAGGTTTACTCCGGTCTGATCTCTTTCTCAGTCACTCTCTCTTTTTCTTCCGACAAACTTTTACTCTATCTCTTCCCAGCCTCTGCCAGGATGTCCATGCTGGAAGTACCGAACTAGCCTCTTCTTTTAGCTAGCTGGAGACCCATAGTTGTTGGTGGTGCCGTAAAGCGTTACGTAGTTCTCGTACCGTACCTGCTCCTCCAAAGTTACACAGCACTGTAGCAGGCATTCCGGGCCTGGAGTGGGAATGACAGACGCAGTTCCGAAGCTGTTATTGTAAGGTAGAATGAGGTGACGCCGTGTGTTTGTGTTTCTCCACAGACTGTCGACAGGCCTAAGGACTGGTACAAGACCATGTTCAAGCAGATCCATATGGTGCATAAAGCTGGTGGGTTTCTTCTCTTCTCTCCACTTACATCCAATAACACAACCACATATAGGAGAAACTTCACTCCTGAATTGCCGCAGTGTGAGCTCAGCAGTGTGCAGGAACACAGACACTCTGCGGAGATCTAGTGTCCTATGACTCATACACATCTTACTCAGTGAACTGCTTTATAGCTCGGAGGGTTATTAATCTTTCGTGTGATGTGATTTTCGCAGACGATGACTATGCAGACACATACAACGCCACCTACGCTGTCATCAATAACGGTAGGTCTAACAGCTTTAATGGCTTTTCTAGAAGCACCTCCACCCCGCTGGTGTACAGGTGGAGACACTAGATCATCTGTGGATGCTCAGGTTGCGTTGGTCATCCTCTACTCCATCATCAGGGCTCAGTTTTTAACCTCAGAGCCACACCTGTCTGTATGTTTTTTGTTGTCTGAGGTCGGTGTTTCTAATAAAGTGGCCAGTTAGTGGAAGTACAAGGCAGCTGTTTCTAATAAAGTGGCCAGTGAGTGGAAGTACAAGGCAGGTGTTTCTAATAAAGTGACCAGTGAGTGAAAGAGCAAGGCAGGTGTTTCTAATAAAGTGGCCGGTTAGTGGAAGTACAAGGCAGGTGTTTCTAATAAAGTGGCCAGTGAGTGAAAGAGCAAGGCAGGTGTTTCTAATAAAGTGGCCGGTTAGTGGAAGTACAAAGCAGGTGTTTCTAATAAAGTGGCCGGTCAGTGGAAGTACAAAGCAGGTGTTTCTAATAAAGTGGCTGGTTAGTGGAAGTACAAAGCAGGTGTTTCTAATAAAGTGGCTGGTTAGTGGAAGTACAAAGCAGGTGTTTCTAATAAAGTGGCCAGTTAGTGGAAGTACAAAGCAGGTGTTTCTAATAAAGTGGCCGGTTAGTGGAAGTACAAAGCAGGTGTTTCTAATAAAGTGGCCAGTTAGTGGAAGTACAAGGCAGGTGTTTCTAATAAAGTGGCCGGTTAGTGGAAGTACAAGGCAGGTGTTTCTAATAAAGTGGCCGGTCAGTGGAAGTACAAGGCAGGTGTTTCTAATAAAGTGGCCGGTTAGTGGGAGAACCATATAAATAAATATATCTAAAATGTCTCATAACTAGGAACACATGAATGTAATATGTGTTATTTCTCCGGATGACGTATGTATTTGCTGTTCTTATGCTGTTGTGCGTGTTGTAAATTTGATCTTTGCTCCTCAGAAAACTACGACCCAGTCCACGCTCATCCTCCACCACGGACGCACACCTACCGCCCGCTGTCCCGGAACATGATCGACCCGCCCCAGCGTGAGCCAAGCCCCGCTCCCATCCCGCCTCCTCCTCCTCCCATGCCCTCCCTGCTCCAGCTACGCTCCCGCGACCTGGACCGAGAGAAAGACCTGCCGCATGACCCGTAAGACCTCAGCCTGCCTCTGTACTCCACATGACCTTTATACGGGCCAACCGAACAACGTCAGATAGTACATTACCCCGTATTAAAGGGCCACTCCACTGATACAATCCAGCCACTGAGACATACAAAACCATTTAGAGCCACTGGACTCTGGCCACAAGTATGTGGACACCTGAACGTCACACCTAATTGAGCTTGTTGGACTTCCGATTCCAAAACCATGGACATTAATATGGACTTAGCCCGCTTTGCTGCCATTGCAGCCTCAACTTTGTGGGTAATAGGTGATTTTGAGTTTGCATGGTCTACAACTTCGTGGCTGAGCTCTTGTTGCTCCTAGATGCTTCCAGTTCACAATAACAGCACTTATGGTTCTCCAGGGCAGCTCTAGCAGGACAGAAAGGTCTCTAACTGACACGTGGTAAAGGTGGTAATCGCTAATGTGGAGGGGTGTCCAATTACTTTTGGCCATATAGTGTATGTGAAGTTATGCGTTGTAGAGAAGCATAGTAGATTTCGGAATGTCTTATTATTGATGCCGATGGAACCCAGGGCTGGTGATCTCCACAATGCAGAGCATTGGGTTTCAGGCAACAGGCAGAATATTAATAAGCAGGTCATGTAATAACTTTCTGAGAGGGAGCTTTTGGAGGGCCCGTCTGGTTCCATTCACCACCACTCTGAACAGTTCTGACTCGATATGATTCTCTAGTGCGGTAAATGATGATAAATTCAGACTGATATGATCAATATTTATTGAGCTACACATACAGAAGTCTGTCTCTCAGTATGGCGTGGGGCCGCCGTGTTTGTTAACCCAACATGCCAGACGTCTCAGCATGGAGTTGTGGAGGTGCCTAATGGTGTCCTGTGATAATCCATCCCGTGCAGCTTGAATATTCTCACACAGTTCCTGCAGATGGTGCGGTAGGGGTGGAGGTGGAGTTACACCAGGCCTTCTGGACGTGTGACCACAAACCGCTCATCTTGGTGCTGACCACGGTGCCTCCACACACGGATTCGTTGGTCGTCTCCACCAAGACAAAAGCGGGACTCGTCACTGAAGATGACCCGCTGCCGTTCTGAGTCACTCCATGACAGTCTGGCACGACACCGTTGCAGTCTTTGGTGACGGTGACGTGGTGTTAAGGACAGTCGTTGTAACGCTCTGCGTGCATGTAGTCCTGCGTGGTGCAGCCGTCTGCCAATGGTGCTGCGCTAACAGGATGACTCATGGAGGACGTCACTGCTCACTGAATGTCCGGAATGGTGGCTGTTGATCAAGGCCCGTCCTTGATTACGTCCCATGCGCAACCTTGGGGAGTCGGAATAGTTCACAGTGCTGGTGAATGGAACCAGACGTCCTAAGAGCTTAATGCATGTCATGTAATGTTCACGAACATGCTTCTCTCTCTCTCTCTCTGTCTTTCTCTGGCCTACTGTAGGAATGAATGGAGCCCTCCTGACCGCAAAGTGGACACGCGTAAATACCGTGCGGAGCCTCGCAGTATCTTCGAGTACGAGCCAGGGAAATCGTCCATTCTGGAGCAGGAGAGACCGGTGAGTGGGTCCGTGAGGTTGAGTAAAGACAGTCTTCGCGTATTGATATGGATAACGCATGTTTGAGGTGAATGAGCCTCAGTAAGAACACCAGACGGGGTATTCGGGTTGCCATGACCTGTTTTTCTACTCGTTCTCTGATGCTGTATTTTCCTCCTCTCCGCTCAGATGTTCTGATGCTCTGACAGCTCTGCAGTGCCTCTTGTGTAATTGTCTGAACTTTAAAGGGTCCGGAAAGCCGAGTTTTGAAGCACGGTGCTCTCTGAAAGCTGCAGCGCTGTATAATTATATAGCAGGCCGTTGTGGATGTTGCTCTGGAAATCGCAGATGTTGGCGTACAGCTGACCTGGAGGTCCCGTGCAGCGATGCCACAGCCCTCCATAAACAAGAATCCAAGACAGCGTAACTGTCCTCATACTCTATGGGTAGGGTGTGGTGGTCCTCGTGCTACCCCCACCCCCCATCACTTAATGCAGTGCCAGCCAACACAGGCATCTGTTAGCAATGCAGAATTAGCAATTAGCATTCTTCTCCAAGAACGGAATCGGAAATGCGAGATTCCATGATGTGGTGCATTGTCTCCTGAATTGACTGGTAATTGACTCACATGTTAGTGAATCATTCTCAGTTCTGTATCATATGACTAAACTAAATAAGCAGATAGTGGGGTTTCGTCATGCACCGAATCATTTCCTATCCCACCATAACTGAACCATATCATTGTGAGTCATTCACAGAGGAATTGTATTGAAGCAAATGGTAATTCATGATGCACTGATTCATTTATGAAAGAATCAACCAACTCATTTTAAGTCACCCAAAATTCTTCATCAAATCAGAATAGCTGAAATGAATCGACCTGTAGTGAAATGCGATTCTATGGTCCGCTGAATCATTTCTGAGTCGTTTAGTTACAGTTCTGTAGTGTGTTGAGATTTTAGAATGATAACATTTCAGATGTTGTGATGCACTGATTCATTTTGTAAGGAATCATAAATGAATCATTCTGAATCATTCTGAATCAAATCAAAATAACTGAATTAATCTGAACCGAATCATGAACTGAATCCCGTCTAAGGAGTCACAGCCGAACCGAATCATGAGGTCAGTAAGTTTGTGTGTGTGTTTGTGTGTGTTACTCCCCCTCAGCTGCTCAGCAGTCCTCTGAGAGCCATCACTGAACTTTCTCCTCAGTTTAGCAATTCAGATGAAGAAGGCTTTGAAAGCTGAAGGCTTAGTCAGGAGCTAAAGACTACATTTCCCATGAGGCACTGGGCCTGGAATGTCACAGGCCTAAATCACAGCCCTGCTCAGAGCAATAGAACAGAGAATGTGGCAGCAGAATAACGTCCCAGGAGAGATGAGTAAGAGGATTACTCAAAGAGAGAGAGAGAGAGATGCAGAGAGAGTGAGAGAGGGAGAGAGAGAGAGGCCGAGAGAGTGACAGAGATGGAGAGAGAGAGCGAAGGAGACAGCAAGTGATAGAGAGGGATAGAGAGAGAAAGAGGGAGGGATGGAGAGAGAGAGAAAGAAGGAGGGACAGAGAGAGAGAGATTGATCAAGAAAGTGAGAGAGATGGAGAGAGAGAGATGCAAAAAGGCAGAGAGAGACATGCAGACAGAGAGAGGGGGAGAGAGAGAAAGAGAGTCAGAGGGAGACGAAAATAGAGGGAAAGAGACAGAGAGAGACAGCAGAGGAGACAGAGAGAGAGATGTGGAGAGACAAAGAAAGAAAAAGAGGGATAGAGACAGACAGAAAGAAAGAAATGAAGAGGGGGAAGAGAGAGAGATGCAGAGAGAAAAGAAGAGAGAGGCTAAACAGAGATGCATAGAGAGAAAGACAGACTGACAGGGAGAAAGGTAAAGAGAGGGAGAAAGAGAGTAAAGAGGGGGGAGTAAAGAGACAGAGAGACAGAAGAGAGAAGGAAGAGAGCAGAGAGAGAGACTAAAGAAAGAGAAGAAAGAGTAAAGATGAAGTAAGGAGATAGAGACTAAAGAAGGAAAGGAAAGAAAGAATAGAGGGAAAGAGTGAGTGAGACAATAAGAGGGTGACAAAGAAGAGGGACATTGAGCTGAAAGAAAGAAAGACAGGATGGTAGAAAAGATGAGAGGGAAAGAGAGAAAGAACACTGGAACTTTGCTGCCCTCTTCTGGTCAATATGTAGAAGCACACTTATCATTGTAGGTCTGTCTGATCTGTAATTCCTTCCCATTCAGTCCTCACAATCCCTTCATCCATCTCTCTCTCTCTCTCTCTCTCTCTCTCTCTTCCTCTCTCCCTCTCTCTCTCTCTTCCTCTCTCTCTCTCTCTCTCTCTCTCTCTCTC
>CM067478.1:40598770-40615615 GCA_034552555.1 Semaprochilodus insignis
AAAGCGGGACTCGTCACTGAAGATGACCCGCTGCCATTCTGAGTCACTCCATGACAGTCTGGCACGACACCATTGCAGTCTTTGGTGACGGTGACGTGGTGTTAAGGACAGTCGTGGTAACGGTCTGTGTGCATGAAGTCCTGCGTGGTGCAGCCGTCTGCCAGTGGTGCTGCACTAACAGGATGACTCATGGAGGCATCACTGCTCGCTGAACGTCTGCAGTGATGGCTTTCGGGTCAGTCAGGTACAGCGATAAGGCCAGTCTTTGTCTACGTCACATGCACGGCCAAGAGTGAAACTTAAATCATTGGCGTGTCTCACGATGTCAAACCCACCCACCACGTTTCATTCCTGTCGGTTGATTCATAGGTCAATCATTCCCTGAGTAGAGAGTTCAGGGCCATTTTTTGCCATTTGTACCCATCCGTGAAGTGAAACACCCACATACACACCGACTAGTGAACACACACACTAGTGGGCAGTGAGCACGCTTGCCCAGAGCGCCCAGGGAGCATTTGGGGGTTAGGTGCCTTGCTCAAGGGCACTTCAGTCGTTACTGTCAGTCGAGGGAATCGAACAGGCAACCCTCGGGTCACAAGGCTGGTTCCCTAACCTCCAGCCCTTCTGGGTGCAGCTGTTTGTGCAACTTCTGTTTTTTTGACGACGAGCGTATATATGGGACATATGGAACATGTAGCTCAGCAACACCTAAATATTCCGATCTTCCAGAATACGGTAAATGTGTCATCAAATATTACTTATGAATAACCATGAAACCTGAAAAGCAATTATTTGATCGATGACCTTGATTGCCATTTGTTGCTGTCATTTCCACCCTACGTCCTTTATTTGCTTGTTTGTGATCTCTCTCTCTCTCTCTTGCCAGTGACAGCCATACTAATTCTCTCTCTTCTTTCTCACTCACCTCCTTAACCTCCTGTCCTGTCTCCCTTCTTTTTGATATGCTGCATTTGCTGCCCCTGCAGCTGGAGGCGCTAGTGAGTCTCTCTCCCCATCAGTGAGCTCCCCAGGTATGGCGTCCTCTCATCTGTCTTCTGACTCCCTCACCATCTCCACGTCCACCTTACGCAGCTCCAAGCGCTCCATCTGCTTCAAGAACGGCTGGCCGACGTCCCAGCAGGAGGGTGTCGACACCTGGAGCAGCGTAGAGGAAGAGGAGGCTTCCTCGCCACGCCTCAAGTCTCGTAGCTGCGATGACTTGCTCTCAGATGGGAACGCCGGAATGCCTGGAAGAGCCTCCGGGTCCATGACTGCCACCCGCTCAGAAAGTGCTGGATCCCTGATCGATGAAGGTGAAGCACAGCAGCCGCAGGCAAAGAGTCTCAATTCATCCCCGAGGGGACGGCGACACCACAGGCGCAAGATGGCCCACGACACCCCAGGATTTCTGCAGCTGTACAAAAAGATGCACCACATTGACCGGGCGCAGCTCCTGCCCTCGGAAGTGATCCGCTCTGTGCGAGCCCGTATCCTGGAACTCGAGCGGCAACAGCAGCAGCAGCGGAAAAACCTCCATGCCTGGCCCCCCTTTGGGCATGAGGTGCCTCAGCGCATGGTGCCAAACCGTATTTCGGAATATGAGCAGCTGATCCAGAAGTCCAAATCCATGCCAGATCTAGGAGAGGACAACACTCCATCAGGCACCACCACCCCAGGGTCCTCTCGGGCCAGCAGCTGTCCCAAACGGCGCTTCTCGGTGGAGTCACTTCTGGAGGAGGAAGATCCTCCGGAAAGGAGTCCTCCAGAAGGTCAGCCGCAGCCGGGTGCAGATAGCCGCAGTCTGGTGCCGGTGGCCAGGCAGAACCAGCACCAGCAACAGGACTACTCGGACAGTGAGCAAGACGCTTGTGCTTCAGAACTGAGTGACTTCATTCAAATTGAGGGCTCTTCTTTTTGCAGTGAGAGTGACTTGGATCACTGCTCACTGGCCTCGTCTGAAAGCTATTATGGCTCCGGACACCTTCACCACCACCACCACCACCACCACCACCACGGACACCGACATCATGGGAGCCACCACCACCATCACCACCAGAGTCTGGGCCAGAGTCAAGGATACCACCACCGCCACCTGATCAGCTCCTGCAAGGGCCGCTGCCCAGCGTCTTACACTCGTTTCACCACTATGCTAAAGCACGAGCGGGCACGGCAGGAGAGCCGTACTGCCATCACGCCTCCGCTGGCTCAGCACTCACCCAACGAATCGGGCCTTTCCAAGCTGGCTTTCCTGGTCAGCCCTGTGCCTTTCCGCAGGAAACGAGGTTCCCCACCAACCCAGAGGCGCCACAGTCGTTCCGGCCGCCACAGATCAAAGGCGTCTGTCTATGAGGCTTTAGACGCCGCCCTGCAGGACATTTATGACCACATAAGGGTTGAGAAAGGGCTGGGGCCGGCACGGTTGCCGGACGACAGCATTTTGCGGCGGCTACTGGAGGAGTTGCTCCCGGACGTTCCGGAGAGGAGCTCCTCATTGCGGGGACAGAGGGGGTCCTACTCCCCTTCCTCCTCCTCCTCCCACTTCTACCAGCCTTACCACAGTGCCTCCTACCAGCAGCCCCTCCACAGAGACGCCTCCAACAACAACAACCAGCACGCCAATGCTAATGCTAACGCTAACGCGGCCTGCTATTCAGGTGCAGCTGCACTAAGTCTGCCCTCTCCTTGTCCTTCAAAATGTCCCATTGTTGCATGGTCCCTTTGCCATTCCCACAACCATTCTGTGCCTGTGTATTTAAAGTGCTGCCCCTTTTCCACGGCTTCAAAAGAAGATCCGGTACGAGATCGTTTGGATGATCTTAGGATAGTTTGTTTCGTTGTGGAAAGATGCTAACAGCTAGCGTCTTTACACATGCTTTGTTGCCAACAGCCTACCGAGTCCTTAAGGGACTACTATCTTCTATGTAGTACCTTGATTAAACGATGTCCTTGTCCTACATTAGAAGGACACTCTGGCCAAACACAACCCAGCCAACGCTGTAACTTGCTTTGTAGATCACTGGACAGATGGGGTGACACCACAGGGATTTCCCGGTGGTCGCAAAATGCATGCTGGGTATTGTAGTGAGAGAACACTGATGAAGGAAAACGTGAAATGATATAAATTATGAATTCTGGCAAATGGAGATCTAGGCCTCACCTGTTCGTCATGGTCCAAATAAGACCCCCATCCCTGTCTGTAGAAGGTGTGGTGGAAAAGAGGCAAAGGAGTCATATGCTCTTGGTCTTTGTGGTGTTCCCATGCATGTTGCCATTTCGGTCCGTTTTGGTTCATTTACTGTATGTATACCATGTGATGTTTTGAATTTTGTGATTTTATGTTTTTTTTTAATTTTCTCATCTTTATTGGTTGATAATGTTGGTAATATAAGCTCACCAGCCAAACAACGAGTCCCCTGTGACTGAGCGTATCCTAACATAACAGCTGTGACTGGATGTAGGCCACATCAATGTTCAGACAGTCACAGAATTGGGCCAGTTGGGCCAACTTTGGTGGATGCCTTCCCTGGCGTTTTCCTGGTTGTTCCAGGTAGTTCCCACAGATCTCCAAGGAGAGATCTTGCGGGCCAGTCCAGATGTGTGAATGCTCCTGAATGTTCATCATCCCAATCAGTCACATTTGTAGCCCTGTGAACAGGAGAACGGTCATCTTGGAATACAGGGATAGGAACGTCATGTTCCTCGGTTAGATGGTGAGCAAACGGCAAAACCTGGTTGTCCAGCAGTTCAGTGTAGGCACTGTGATTGAACCTTACTGTCACTTCAACCAAAGAACCCATTTCCACATCATTGAAACATCACAGATAGCCCTTTTCCACCAACATGGTGCCAGTGCTGGGGCCAAAAAAACTGGTGCGCGACCGGAAAAACAGTGTCCGTTCCAGCACCATCAACTCTGGAGCCGTGGAACGCGTAGTCTCCGTCTCTGGCAGTCACTCTAGGGTGAGCCCAGATGCTGAAAGAGCTGATTCTGGATGGTAAGATATACGATCTCAAAGCAAGAAGTACAGTTTGAACTTGAAGAACGTGATCCGCCATGTTGTTTTTCTGCTTCCGGGCTCAAGACCGGCCACCTCCAGACACGTAATCCCTCGACTCTCAAACCAGTGGAAAAGGGGCCCGTTCTTAACGGGTTCATTAGAGCCTGGGAACCAGCACCAGCATGGGAACGAGCACTGGCACTTTGTTGGTGGAAAAGAGGTCGGAGGGACTCGTTTTTGGTCTGGTGAGCTTGTCCTGACAGTAGTGTAGATACGGTTGTTCTCCAGTTTCCAGTTGCTTCAGTACCTTCAGTGCGTTTTTCATTTGGTTGATCAGTCAGAAGATGCTGGAATGTTTTGGCTTGTTGTTCCTTGTGCATGTGTTTAGAGGTTCGGATTGGGATACACTGCTGTTCCTAAATCATTCCTCATGTGCCCCAAAGCCTAGAAGGGAAATAAACATTTTGTTCTATGCCTTATTCCAGTTATTTTATCCTTCAATCGTTTTTCCTTGTTTTCCACCACTGTTTCACCTGCTTCACCCCTCATGTCCCTGCTGCATGCTTCCAAATGGGCTCTTCTTGACCACGTTCTGAGAGTGCATCACCTTTGACCTCTGGCTGTCTGTCTGCTTTACAGATCAGGGCTCTGATGCTGGTACCCTCACGCCTCAGAACCGAAGACCTACTCCAGATCGAGAGGTAATGACACCCTTCGGTACAATGGCACCCATACCGTGTCTCCATTTCCAGTCAAAACGGTCTTTAAGTAGAGGGTCTTCTGAGGAAGACCTGGTAGGCCCACCAACACTGCCCCCGCGCCCCCCTTCACTTTGGCATCGGTAGGTGTTTCTGTCCATCCTTCCACTGTGAGAAGACTCCTCAATGGGTCTATGGGTCTGAAAGGATGTGTAGCTGCTCAAGAAGCTCCTCATGAAGGAGACGGGCAGAAGCAGAAACAAAGAAGAAGCTGCTGGTGTTTCTCAGAACAGTGCACCCCAGAGTCCAGAACCTCAACACCTCTGTGGTTATTTGGATGGTGAGAAGAAGGGGAAAACCAGCTAAAGCAACTTCTCAGACTGAACTTTGGAGACGTGGAATATCCCTGCAGACGAGGCTTCTGTGTTTGTCTCTACTTAGTGTCTGTTTTGACTGGAAATGACCTTGTATGTTCTGCCAAATGACTAGGATGTGATTGCTGGTACAATGTTTGGACTTCCTGGGATCGGTTTAGAGTTGACGGCCTCTCTGGGTTTCTCCTAGGTGTCCTCTAAGCAGATGACATATCTCATATTGTCTTCTCTCCTCCATCAGAGACAGTCTGCCAGGGCTATTTATGATTTTAAAGCGCAGTCCAGCAAGTGAGTACGCACGCCGCTGACATGCTAACACGCTCCCTGCATGCGTATGACATCACCTTCTCCAGTGCATACATCATGGGCTTGTTCTGTTACTGTGCTGCCTGGCGATGAAACTCTGCATGGCTGTCTGACGCTCGTGTTACCTGTACCGGCATGTTTTACGTTTCAGCTCTGTTGAATACATTTCTATACTGCAGCTGAATGTTTAATAGAGCCCTGCTGGTTATCACGAATGTAAATACGCATCGCTGCATTGTGATAGGCTGATCTAAAGCGCCGATTTAACTGCATCGCAAGTCCATTCTAATCCAGTGAAACAGTTCAGTTAATGAACTGCAGTTAATCACCTTACTTTGTGTGGTTGATTGCGATTCATTGCATTTCTCTTAGAGCCCTAGAGAAACACATGGTACACTTATATATTAAAAAATAAATAAATAAATAAAGCAGTGCATTTTGTCATGGCAGTATGCGACTGGATAAAATACGCATCAGCAAGAGTTTCAGCCTGTACAATTACAGGTGGTCCGGAGGGTCAAACTAGGAAAACACACTTTTAGGATTAAGAATGAAATGTGTCTTGACTTGCCAGCTGTAACCTGTATATCGTCGCTGTCCAAAGAAAAACATGTATCTCCATTTTTGTTGATTTTTACTTTTATGCCTCATTTGATCACATGAGCTGCTGTTTATACTGTGTGGAAATTTCATGAAGAATGGACCAACAGAAATGACCCAAAACTGGAAAGACGTCTGGTTCCAATGACTTCCATTCAAATTAAATGAGGTTTTTGGCCTCTCCTGTAAAGTTACCATTTTGGAGATGTTTTTCTTTGGACAGCAATGATATGTAATATAATGTACAATCGAGTGCGGCTGGTTATCACGGCTGAACACGTGGGTCTCGGCATTGAGATGAATTGATCTGCAGGTGGCGATTCAAGTGTGGCGATTCAGCTTTGGAATGAGGAAATCAGTCGGAATCGATTGTAGTTTAGGAGAGTGCACTTCAGAATATACTTGACAATAGGTCTGAAAGTCTTTGAATGAAAATCATGGTGTAATTTAATAATGGAGTTATTCATGTGGTCAGACACACCACACTGTTATAGATGGTCATCAGCTAAAGTTGGTGTAAATTCCAGGTAAAGTGTGTGTGTGTGTGTGTGTGTGTATGTGTGTGTGTGTATTACATTCCTCTGTATGTATTTTCTCCAGGGAGCTCTCCTTTAAGAAGGGCGATGCAATCAACATCATCAGACAAATCGACAGTAACTGGTATGAGGGAGAGCACAGAGGACGCATCGGCATATTCCCCATTTCCTACGTAGAGGTAACTGTATGTACTGTATGTGTAAAACCCTGGGGGTCTTAATGATGTCTAGGAGCTAAAAATACCACTTGAGTACATGTGTATTATGGGAGTCATACTCTTGTTTCATTGCTGCCCTTTGGTTGGTAAACCAAAGGGTTCAAATCTTCAAACACTGTCCACCCAGAATTGAGTTATCTCGGTAGACACAGCCAAGTGAGCTTGCTCATCGGTTAGGCCTTCAGGAGCTGGACATTAAGGCCTCACACGTTAGAATGACCACTAATTTAATCAGTGAACGACAGTGGACTCGACCAGTCATGGGACCGGCTGCTTGTGGAAAGTACCATTATAAGTCCTATGCGGGTTATGGTCTAACCAGGTTTCAGTCGTTCAGTTGTCAGGAATGGAAAACACTCTATGGAGCTCTACGCCAGGACTCTACTGTGTGTATATATGGATTCGAGCAGGACTGTTCTTACGGAGGAGCTCCGTATTCTGGGAATTATAAGAGTAACTAGTACTGAGATAGTACCGACATGCCAGATTCATACTGGATTAAAATCACGGAGGTCATTCCTAATTACTCAAATAACACCACGTCCCCAGGTAGAGCCAGTCCCGCTCAAACAGGGCTTTGGTTCATAGATATGCCCATCCCATAGTGGAAAACCCATCCAAACATTACTAAAGACTTGGGAATCTGGTATCATTCCTGGAATCTGGTATCACCCTCTCTGTCTCTCTCTCTTTTCAGAAGATAGCGTCTCCAGAGCGAAAGCAACCGGCCCGTCCCCCTCCCCCAGCGCAGGTCAGAGAGATGGGGGAGGCTGTGGCTCGATACAACTTCAATGCCGACACCAACGTGGAGCTCTCACTGAGAAAGGCAGGTCCACTCTCACACACACACACACACACACACACACACACACACACACACTCACACACACACACACACACAGTGTTCTAAACAGAGTTTAGAATGGGTTTCCATGGCCGAGCAGCTGCATCCAGGCCTCACATCACCAAGCACAATGCAAAGCGTGGAATGCAGTGGTGTAAAGCGCCGTCACTGGACTCTAGAGCAGTGGAGACGTGTTCTCTGGAGTGACCAATCACGCTTCTCCGTCTGGCAATCTGATGGACCAATCTGGATTTGGCGGTTGCCAGGAGAACGGTACTTGTCTGACTGCATTGTGCTGAGTGTAAAGTTTGGTGGAGGGGGGATTATGGTGTGGGGTTGTGGTTCAGGAGTTGGGCTCGGCCCCTTAGATCCAGTGAGAGGAACTCTTAATGCTTCAGCAGACCAAGAGACTCTGGACCATTTCATGCTCCCAACTTTGTGGGGACAGTTTGGGGACGGTCCCTTCCTGTTCCAACATGACTGCACACCAGTTCACAAAGCAAGCTCCATAAAGACATGGATGAGGGAGTTTGGTGTGGAAGAACTTGACTGGCCTGCACAGAGTCCTGACCTCAACCCGATAGAACACCTTTGGGATGAGCTAGAGTGGAGACTGCGAGCCAGGCCTTCTCGTCCAACATCAGTGCCTGAACTCACAAATGCACTTCTGGAAGAATGGTCAGAAATTCCCATAAACACATTCCTAAACCTGGGAAACCTTTCCAGAAGAGATGAAGCTGTCATAGCTGCAAAGGGTGGGCCGACATCATATTAAACCCTGCGTGTGTGTGTGTGTGTGTGTGTGTGTGTGTGTGTTACAGGGAGAGAAGGTGATTTTGTTGAGGAAGGTGGATCAGAATTGGTTTGAAGGGAGGATTCCTGGATCCAGTAAGCAGGGTATATTCCCCGTCTCGTACGTCGATGTCATCAAGGGGTCTCCCTCCAAGAGCCCCAGTCATCATGGAGACACACACAGGAGGCACAAGGTAATGGTTTTATAGCAGCACTTCTTCACCCAGCCTTTACGTCCAGTCATGTACACGCATGCTACGCTGTGGCCAAAACATGTCCTACTGTGGCCTTTGGCGTTTTGGTAACACTGAGGACTATTGGGTTTGTATGTGGTTGTGGGAAGATGGTGGAGCTCAAACAGTGATAGTCAGTAGAACATAGTCGAGTCACATTATTATGACCACTTCCTTCTTTCGGCGGCAGTGACCGCGTGTAGCTCATGAAGGAAGTCACGATTTCATGGCACTCTCTGGGTCCACTCATCCATGTGGAAGGCACTCTCAACTGACTTGGGTATGAATCGATCCTTGCAGATCACGTACACCCATACATGCTGATTGTCTTCCCTGGGGCGGATGGGATCTTCCAGCAAGATATCCAAATGTGACATGATCACACGGCTAGACATTGGTTGGAAGAGCATGACCAAGACTTCCAAGTACTGTACTAGCCTCCTAATCCCCCAGACTTGAACCCAGTTGAGCATCTGTGGGACCACCTCGATCGTCATGCTCGCTCTGTGGATCCTCCCCCACGCCCCCTCCAGCAGCTGTGGGATGCACTGCAGTCAGCATGGCTCCAGATCCCTGTGACAACCTACCAGGACCTTACTGAGTCACTCCCAGCCCGTCTAGTTGCTGTCCGTGCTGCACACGGTGGTTACTCTGCATATTAGGTCATAATAATGTGACTCGACTGTGTATCACACAGATGTAGCAGATTAGATTAGGGTGGAGTGCTCATTTAAATCCCTTTAACTGTTAGAAAAAGAGAGGAAGGAATCCTGTTAGCTTTTCCGTCTGTTTCCATCACTCTATTTTTCCTCTTTCTACCTCTTTAAAAGCCCTCCCTCTTTCCACTGCCTCGACCTGGCTCCGCCCCCTGCGCTCACCTCCAGGAAGTCACCAACGAATGGCTTTTCCTCACTCTGAGCGTCTCCACCCCCTCGCCTTCGTCCTGTAGCTCTCCAGCCCCGCCCACTCCTCCACCCTTTCCCAGCATCCTTCAGTGCACACAGCCCCACCCCTACACTCCCTGTCTACAAGACTCCACCCCAAATCATATCCCTGCAGTCAGGCAAGCACCAGTTACACTGGAGCCTTTGTTTACAGCCACGCCTCCAGCCCCGCCTCTCAGATGTAGCTCCACCTCTGCTGTCCTAGACCACAGCAGGTATAACCTCACAGCTGTGGAACCAACCCTGCCTCTTACGCTAGATAGGAAACTGATCTCGGATCAAAATGTAGAGCTCTATATCACAGAACCGGAGATGACGACAACGAGAAAACAGTCCCACCCAGAACAACTCCAGAACCAAGAGCGCCATCCTGCAGGTGGATCACATGCATACAACAAACTCCTGTCCATGTTTAGAAGCAGTCAGCTCTACCAGGAAGTGGAGAAGACAGACCATTGCGCACCATTGGTCAAAGAACCGTCTATCAACAAGTCAAAAGCCCTGGCTGATGAAGTGGTGCCTCCTGATTGGTTAACGCTGGAGGAACCACCAGCCATCAGTCCAGCCATCAATACCGACATTACACCAGACGCGGATGATGAGTTCTACAGGAAACAGAGTGAGGAGCTCCTGTCAGTTATACTCAACTACCAATCAGAGCCTTCTAGCCCAGTCACAGAGAGCATGTGGGCGGGACTTCCTGAGCTGTACATTCAGGAAGAGGGTGACGAGCCAATCAGATCTCCTCCATCTACTTCTATAGACAGAGGTTCAAAACAAGAGGTAGAACTTACGGTGTGTGGCACCATTAAATAACAGCTCTATCTATCTATCTATCTATCTATCTATATATCTATCTATCTATCTATGAGCTATCTATTTATCTACGAGCTATCAGTCTATCTGTCTCTCTATCTATCTATCTATCTGTCTATCTATCTATCTATCTATGAGCTATCTATTTATCTACGAGCTATCAGTCTATTTGTCTATTTGTCTATCTATCTATCTATCTATCTATCTATCTGTCTGTCTGTCTGTCTGTCCATATATCTGTCTGTCTGTCTGTCTGTCTATCTATCTATCTATCTATCTATCTATCTATCTATCTATCTGTCTATCTCTGTCTGTATCTGTCTGTATGTCTGTCTGTCTGTCTATCTCTCTGTCTGTCTATTTATCTATCTTGTCTGGCTGTCTGTCTGTCTGTCTGTCCACCCATTCATCCATCTATCCATCTGTCTGTCTGTCTATCTATCGATCTATCAATCTATCTGTCTGTCTGCCTGTCCGCCTGTCTGTCTGTCTGTCCATCTGCCCATCCATCGGTCTTGACAATCATGGATGACATTATCATGTCTATCCTTTATACATGTCTTTATACATTCTTTCTGGCACCCATCCATCCATCCATCCATCCATCCATCCATCCATCCATCCGTGACCTATCTATCCATGTATCTATCATCAGTGTGTCAGTGGTGTGTGTCTGTTAGGTGTGGATTGAGGTCTGTGTAATGGGAGTTGTGTTACAGTGTTATAGGGACCTGTCTGTCACTGTAAGGAGTAATTCCAGCACTCTCCTTCTCCTTGTCAGGCTGATCCCTCTTCTGTTACACACTCCACTGGTTTCCCCTCTACACCTCCTCTCGTCACTCCATCACCTCTTTCTTCCCTTCCCTCCACATCACCTGCCTCGATCCTCCCCTTCTCTCATAACCCATCATCACCCTCAGATGCTCTTCTTTCCTTTTCACCCTCTGAGAAGCTCCGCCAGTCTCCATCTCCATCTTCTCCTCCTCCATGTCTCCACTCCTCACCTCGCACACCCACTGTGCCATTGTCTCTCACCCATACTCCTCCATCCTCCCCTCTACCGCCCCCTGCTCCTACTTCTCCATCGGCATCACTCCATTCCTCTTCTGTCTCTCCATCCACATCACAAACCTCCTCTCCCTGTTGCTCTCCTCCTCCTTTTTTTCTTACCTCTCCCCATTTCTCTCATCACCCCCCATCCTCCAAAACACCTCCCTCATTTTCATCCTCTTCCTCTCTCCGCCCCCCATCCCCTCCTATTCCTGCTGTTCCTCCTTTTTATCCCTCACAGCAGCCTCTCCTTCCCTCCATTCCTGCCTCACCTCCTTCCTCTCCTTCTCCTCCCTCGGAGCGAACCGAATCTCCCTCAATTCCAACCTACTCCCCCAACCCTCACACAGGGCGAACTACATATCCTACAGTTCCACCCGCTCCACCCTCAGAACAAACATCTCCCTTAATTACCCCCTTCTCCCCCTCAACACGGACTACATCTCCCAGAATTCCACTATCCTCTCCTTTCCTTCCCTCAGAGCGAACTACATCTCCCAGAATTCCACTATCCTCTCCTTTCCTTCCCTCAGAGCAAACTACATCTCCCAGAATTCCACTATCCTCTCCTTTCCTTCCCTCAGAGCGAACTACATCTCCCAGAATTCCACTATCCTCTCCTTCTCTTTCTTTAGAGCGAACCAGATCTCCCAGAATTCCACCATCTTCTCCTTCTCTTTCCTCAGAGCAAACTACATCTCCCCGAATTCCATTTTCCTCTATTTCAGTGCAAACTACATCTTCCACAATTCCACCATCCTTTCTCTCTGAGCGAATTACATCACCCACAACTATCACAATTCCACACTCCTCATCAGAGCAAAGTTCATCTCTCACAGTTCCACTCTTCTCCACAGAACAAACTACATCTCCCACAATCCCACTCTCCTCTCCCTCAGAGCAAACAATCATAATTCCCCCCTCCTCCACAGAGCAAACTCCATCTCCTACAGTTCCACTCTCGTACACAGATCAAATTACGTCTCCCACAATTCCACTCTCCTCTCCCACAGAGCGAACTACATCTCCCACAGTTCCACTGTCTTCTCCCACAGAGCGAACTACATCTCCCACAGTTCCACTCTCCTCTCCCACAGAGCGAACTACATCTCCCACAGTTCCACTCTTCGCCTTAGATCAAACTACATCTGCCACAGTTCCACTCTCCTCTCCCTCAGATCAAACTACGTCTCCCACAGTTCCACTCTCCTCTCCCACAGAGCTAACTACATCTCCCACAGTTCCACTCTCCTCTCCCTCAGATCAAACTGCATCTCCCACAGTTCCACTCTCCTCTCCCTCAGATCAAACTACATCTCCCACAGTTCCACTCTCCTCTCACTCTCCTACCCCCTCTTCACGCCTCCCTCTCTCCTCGTCTCTCCCGTGCTCTTCCCCTCTCTCTGCTCGCCCGTCTGTTCCCCCTGTCTCTCCTCGCTCTCAGCAGCGCTCTCCCCACATTAAGGTAAAGAAGAGAGAGAGCATGTCTCTGAATGGATAGACGTTACCCTGCTCACTAACACTAACCAGTCTGAGGTGTGTTAGTGTGAGTGGATCAGCATGTGTTGGAGCGTGCGGTGGTTGGGAACAGTGATGTGTGCGGGATCTATATAAACACATGTGATCTAATGTGTGCATGTGGATGTGCTGTGAAGTACGTGTATATAATGGGAGTGGTGGAATGACTGCAGCCTGTTTCCTGTTTTCAGAGGCTCATCAAGGTTAAAGGGCCCATGTCCTAGATTTCTCATTTAGCTTAGTGCTAACATACTACACAGATCCCATAGGGGCGCTAGCAGGCATTATCATACAAGTGTTTTATTGTCTTGTTATGAAGGAAAACTACCACCACCAATTTATACATACTCATCATCAGAAGAACAGCTGCTCCCAGAAGGAGGTGTGGGATTGCAGTGCTGTTGGGCAGGAAGATAAAGATTACCAGGAACAACAAATGATGATACATTTAGACTGATATGGGTAATATTTATTAAATAATAATCCATCCCATGCAGCTTGAACATTCTCACACAGTTCCTGCAGATGGTGCGGTAGGGGTGGAGGCCTTCTGGACATGTGATGTGTGATAATAAACCGCTCGTCTTGGTGCTGACCACGGTGCTGCCAGACACAGATTCGTTGGTCGTCTCCACCAACACAAAAGCGGCACTTGTCACTCTCAGTATGGCGTCGGGCCACCATGTTTGCTAACCCAACATTCCAGACGTCTCGGCATGGAGTTGTAGAGGTTCCTAATGGTGTCCTGTGATAATCCATCCCATGCAGCTTGAATATCCTCACACAGTTCCTGCAGATGGTACGGTAGGGGTGGAGGTGGAGTGACACCAGGCCTTCTGGACATGTGACGCGTGACAACAAACCGTTCATCTTGGTGCTGACCACGGTGCCTCCACACACAGCTCCGTTGGTCGTCTCCACCAAGACAAAAGTGGGACTCGCCACTAAAGATGACCCGCTGCCATTCTGAGTCACTCCATGACAGTCTGGCACGACACCATTGCAGTCTTTGGTGATGGTGACGTGGTGTTAAGGACAGTCATCGTAACGGTCTGCGTGCATGTAGTCCTGCGTTGTGTAGTCATCCTGCCAACAGGATGCCAACAGGATGACTCATGGAGGGTGTCACTGCTCGCTGAATGTCTGCAATCGTGGCTGTTGGGTCAGTCAGGTGCAGTGATAAGACCCGTCCTTCCTTACAAACTTACGAGTGTGAAGTTTGAATCATTGTCATGTCTCACAATGTCAAACCCACCCACCAAGTTTCATTCCAGTCGGTTGATTCCTTCTGGGTACAGCTGTTCTTTTGATGATGAGTGTGTATTGATTTACATGCTTCAGTTTTCTCACACTGCATTCACTCTGGGCAGGTTAAACTGCTTGCAGGCTGAATCTAATATGTTCAGGGTTGTGACATCACAACCATGGCGGATTGAAAATCTTGGTTTTTAACATACTGTATATGTGATATGTGCCCTTTAAAATGAGCGTGAACGGAATGCTGTGGTGACTGTGAGGTTGAGGTTTTGGTCAGACTTGTCCATGGAGTGTCCACTGTGTTCTCACGGCTGCCCCGGGTGTGACTCTTGCAGACGCTTTATAAGCAGGACGTGGTGGTTGAGGGCAAGCCGCCGCGCAGCCCCATCTCCACCAGGCGGCGCTGTATATCCCCCTCGTTTTCCTCCAGTAGGGCGCGCAGGGTAGGAAGGGTGTGTGTGTGGTGGGACTAGCAGCAGTGCAGGCTGGGAAATGGAGTCCTCTCTAATGCCCCCCCTCCCCTTCTGGTTGTCTTTCGTCTCTCTGTGCATGAATAACGTGAAAATGGAGTTGGCTGGTTTGAATCTGCTCGTGACGGTGGGACTGACCTCCAGTTCTGGACAGCACTGTCGCACCGGTCATACAGTTGCTCAGCCAAGTACTGATGCTTTCTCTCTCTCTCTCTCTCTCTCTCTCAGAGGATGATGCAGGACTCCCTCCATGGAGCTGGAGAACCGTGAGTTCCTCATCATACATATAACATGACGAAGTGATAGTTCGGTGAAAACTCAGAGTCTGTTCACAGTGGTGGTGAAGGGAACCAGACGTCCACCTCTAAAAGCTCCCTCAAAGAAGGTTATTACAGGACACTGTCATGAAGACACTGCCTGTTGTCTGAGACCTGGTTATACGACCTAAAAGATCAGTTTTAATCTGTTTGTGGTGGAGGGATACATGCAGGGTGTTGTGAGGCAAAATAGTTCCCAAAGAAAACTATTTTCCCATCAGCATTCCACATACACCCATCAACAAAAGAACAGCTGTACCCAGAAGGAGGTGTGGGATTGCAGTGCTGTTGGAAAGGAAGATAAAGGTTACCAGGATCAATAAATGATGATAAATTTAGACTGATATGATCAATATTTACTGAGCTACACATACAGAAGTAGTGTCTCTCAGTATGGGGTCGGGCCGCCATGGTTGCTAACCCAACATGCCAGACGTCTCAGCATGGAGTTGTAGAGGTTCCTAACGGTGTCCTGTGATAATCCGTCCCATGCAGCTTGAATATCCTCACACAGTTCCTGCAGATGGTGCGGTACGGGTGGAGGTGGAGTGACACCAGGGCTTCTGGACGTGTGACCACAATCTGTTCATCTTGGTGCTGACCACGGTGCCTCCACACACGGATTCGTTGGTCGTCTCCACCAAGACAAAAGCGGGACTCGTCACTGAAGATGACCCGCTGCCGTTCTGAGTCACTCCATGACAGTCTGGCACGACACCATTGCAGTCTTTGGTGACGGTGACGTGGTGTTAAGGACAGTCGTCGTAACGGTCTGTGTGCATGTAGTCCTGCGTGGTGCAGCCGTCTGCCAGTGGTGCTGCACTAACAGGATGACTCATGGAGGCATCACTGCCCGCTGGATGTCTGTAATCGTGGTTGTGGGGTCAGTCAGGTACAGTGATAAGACCCATCCTTGCTTATGTCACATGCACAGCCGAGCGTGAAACTGGAATCATTGGCATGTCTCACAATGTCAAACCCACCCACCAAGTTTCATTGCTGTGGGTTGATTCCTTCTGGGAGCAGCTACTTGTTCAGCCATGTTGTTGACGATGAGTGTAAACATTCGGTAGACACGTGTGGGTTCATTGGTGGTTTTGGATAGTAATGAAGTGGCTATATGTGTGTTGTAGACATGGTGACCCCTGGTTCCCATCACCACCACTGTAAGGCTAGAATGTACAAGACCACACAACTATAGACTAAGTGCAGTAGTTATAGTGAACTGTATATTGATGTAGCAATAGAAATGTATTGATGTGAACTTCAGTATGTGAACAGCTGACATAAATACTTGCAGGCCTGTAATCTGCAGAACTCAAGTGCTGATAATTTCACCTGTACTGCTGTCGCTCCTGAACAGGTTCCAGGCTGTGTACAACTACGTGCCCCGGAATGAGGATGAGCTGGAGTTGCGAGAAGGCGACGTGATCGACGTGATGGAGAAATGTGACGACGGCTGGTTCGTAGGTGAGTGACACTATACAGGCTCACTGGCTCCTGTATTAGAAACCCCTCCGCCTCGCTGGTGTGCAGTTAGAGACGGTAGGTCATCTGTTCACACTGATGACCATTAGACATCTACTATCCCTTCCTCGGTGGTCCACAGAGCTGCTCTTGTCTGGACATTCAGAGAATGGACAATCACCACCCACATAATACCTGGACAGCACCAGCCCTGTGGTCAGAAACTACTACAGTTAGAAGAAGTAGAAGGTAGGTGTTTCTAATAAAGTGGCCAGGTAGTGGAAGCATTAGGTCAGTGCTTCTAATAAAGTGGCCAGTTAGTGGAAGCATTAGGTCGGTGTTTCTAATAAAGTGGCCAGTTAGTGGAAGCATTAGGTCGGTGTTTCTAATAAAGTGGCCAGTGAGTG
>CM067478.1:40616115-40638176 GCA_034552555.1 Semaprochilodus insignis
TGATGTTACCTGTAGGTCCCGTGATGATGTTACCTGTAGGTCCTGTGATGATGTTACCTGTAGGTCCTGTGGTGATGTTACCTGTAGGTCCCGTGATGATGTTACGTGTAGATCCTGTGATGATGTTACCTGTAGGTCCTGTGATGATGTTACCTGTAGATCCTGTGATGGTGTTACCTGTAGGTCCCGTGATGGTGTTACCTGTAGGTCCTGTAATGATGTTACCTGTAGGTCCTGTGATGATGTTTTAGGATAGTTTGAGGCTTATTCACGCATCCTGTGTTCTGCTCTTGGGCTGAACTTGCTAGGACGGTCTGACCTGGCCACGTTTCCAGGTGTTCCACTGGTAAATTATTTTGGGAACAGTAGAACGGCTGGTTCTAATAATTTTACATCCCTTCCCGGACTCATGTGCACCTACACCCTTTTTTTGAAGAGCTCTTTGGATCTGACTAAAGTAATACCACTAACTTCAACAATCAGGAGCGAACCAAACTAAGTATCTGAGGTTTAAATAAGACGCGCTCCTCCAGAATCCTCTGTAATGATGTTGTAATCGGTAGCAGCTGAAGGTGAGGCACCTGGCTCTAATTTCAGGTATTTAAAGTAGTAATTAATGTGGGGATGTCCGAACCTGTTCCTCACTGCATATCTGCTCATTACCGTCTACACATCATTTTTAAAGAAGTCGTACGTGTTCGTTATGGTGCCTCAGCCTCTCAGTATTGTTCATGTGCAGGTCAAATCTCCAGATGTTTACACATGTTTAAAAACAAAGGTGTTTATTTGGTATATGTATTTTTACATGACTGTTTGGCTCTGGATTTTTGTGCACTGTAACAGGAAAACCATGATGCAGTGTCATATGACTCCATACGACTTGACTTGCTTGAATTGTTCCACATTAACGTGGGACTTGCTTGAGACTTTAAGGTTAAGACTTGAGACTTACTTGTGACTTGCACGTGTGTGACTTACTCCCACCTCTGGTACGTACGTAGCTAGGTGATTACAGTATATGTAGGTATGAAGTTGGGTAAGTATATATGTAGTTAGGTAGGTAAGTAGGTAGTTAGGTTGGTAGCTAGGTAGCTTTGTAGTTAGGTGAGTAGGTAGTTAGGTAGGAAAGCAGGTATGTAGGTAAGTAGGTAGGTAGTTAGATAACTAAGTAGTTAGCTAGGTAGGTATGTTGGTAAATAGGCAGTTATGTAGGTAGATATGTAGTTAAGTAGGTAAGTAGGTAGTTAGGTATGTTGGTAGTTAGGTAAGTAGGTAGGCAGGTAAGTATGTAGTTAGGTTGGTATGTAGTTAGGCACATTGTTAGTTAGGAAGGTAGGTAAATAGGAATGTAGGTAGATAGGTTTGTAGTTAGGTATGCAGGTAGGTAGGTAAGTGCATTAGTAGATAGGTAGGTTGTTAGGTAGGTAGGTAGGTAGGTATGTAGTTCGGTAGGTATGTACTTAAGAAGGTAGGTAGATAGGTTTGTAGTTAGGTATGCAGGTAGAAAGGTAAATATGTAGTTAGGTAGGTAGTTAGAAATGTAGGTAGGTGAGGGGGTTAGGTAAGTAGGTAGGTGTAGATGTAGCTGGGTAGGTAGGTGGGGTAGGTAGGTATGTATGTAGGTAGGTAAGTAGGTAGGTATGTATGTAGGTAGGTAAGGGGGTTAGGTAAGTAGGTAGATGGAGTAGGTATGTATGTAAGTAGGTAGGTAGTTATGTAGGGAGGTATGTTGTTAGGTAGGTAGGTAGGTATGTAAGTAGTCAGGCTATGATGGACTCTCTCTCTCTCTCTCTCTCTCTCTCTCTCTCTCTCTTTCTCTCTCTCTCTCTCTCTGTGTGCTAGCTACTTTCAGACGTCAGGAATGGCAGATGTAATACGCGTGTTCTGTTCTGACAGGTTTTAAAGGGGTGATGTCTCTGCCAGAGGTGGAAAGTTTTATCTCAAGTAATCTTAGACTAACGTGTATTTACAAGCAGGTATGTTTGTGAAGTAATAGGGCTGTTTCTTTAACTTACACATTTACCTGATGTTTTGTTACTTAAAGCACTTAAAAATAGATCATATATAATTTACATGAAAACTAGAACACTATAAAAAACTACAACACAATAAAACTATAAAACGCTCAAACTCTCAGCTCAGAAAAACCCTCTCTCACCAGAGGGGGGCACGAGAGAGCAGGCCTTTCTTCAGTGGGGGAAAAGTCATTCAGGCTGCTGTTTGGTTTCACCCGCATCGCTCGATCACTGCCAGGCTCCTGATGGCTGAATAATACTGCTGTCACTGCAGCCATAAAACAGCACTTCTTAATCATTTGGGTCCCTAAGATTTATCCTCAGTCCCAGTAACGGTGTGTTCAAAGACACGTCATAATCCTGCAAATATACATATATATACAAATATACACATACATCGTCTGAATTCATGCAGGTTTAGTGAATATGGGGCAAAAGGCTGGAATCGGGTGCAATCATCCACACTGCAAACAAACAGACATTTCAATTTCATTGAGCGAAATGCTCCCACTACATCAGCAGGTAACGGTGTCTGCTGTATAGTGATGTGATTTGATATACAGCAACATAGAAGTAAAGAAATGAGTAGTGTTCTTTAGCTTCCACGGGATACGGGAGCAGAAGACCCACCAGAGAGCCTCTGTTAAGACCACCACACCGGACACAGCGCCTCACCTGGACTCACCCGAGGTTGCCAACTGGACCCTTGAGGACTGGCACCATGTGACTACGGTATGAGTAGTTTCAGGCTGATGGTAGGGTTGGTGTGTGGTGCAGACCCCATGAAGCCATGGAGCCCAGTTGTCAACAAGTCACTGTACAGGCTGATGGTGGCTCCATACTGGTGTGGGGTGTGTTGTAATGGGTTGGGTCCAGTGGTCCGCCTAAACAAGTCATTGACTGGTGCCGCTATGTTTCATTGCTTGGTGACCATTTGCAGCCCTTCATGGACTTCATGTCCCCCCACAGTGATGGGACATTCCAGCAGGATAAGGCACCGTGCCATCAGACCCAAGTTGCAAATTAGTATTTATGAAATTGCATACCTAAATGGTTCTCTGCATGGTGAAATGGTTCTTCAGATTGATGGAGAATGTGTGATGTATGGTTCCGTATAGTTCTGAGGTTGTAGCAACCTTTTTTGGTGCTATGTAGAAAGTCAGATTCCCTCACCCAGCCTGGGAGAGAGGGCAGCTATTCCACACAAGATGGTTTATCAGTTAGCCAAATGATTTGACCCAAAAATGAATTAGAGATCAGGAACACTGAGATCGGACTGTTTTTGGCCTAAGCTACCCAACTTGCTGGAAAGGTCTGCTTTGGGCCCCAGGTCTAACCCCCAACTGTCTGGAAGCAGTTCATGTGTGAACTACCTATTTAGAACTTTAGCTGTCGAGGCTGCCAGTTCCCGCATCCCTGAGCCTCGTACTTCAGATTTATAGAGGCAGCTTTACCTGCAGTGCTCTCTTTATAGCAAACCAAGAACCTGATATTACAGCATTAGGCCCTATTGCTTGTGCAATCACTCCGTCTTTAACGCAACTGAAACATTCCAGCTTTGATTCCGGAATACAGCTGGAAAACCATGTCAGGCAAAAGATCAAGAATGGACTTTGATTGGCTAGTAAATGTGTTGTCTCCTGCGAGGCTTGGCCGGTAGATTGTACTCACAAGCAGTTCTACAGCTGGCCACGGCTGCCCAGAAAGTAAGTGGCCTGTTTGGACTGATCTGGACTTCTGGACTGTTCTGACGCTAATGGAATGTGATCTGATTGTTTAGTCACAGTCACAGTTACAGACACTCTAACTACACTACTGATACACACACGGCTGTACTGTTCAGGTCTATTACTGAGCACACTGAGGAACATCCATAGTGCAACCGGTTCTCCTCAGGAAAGGTCAGTGTGGACCATGAACAGCTTTCAGAAGAGCTCAGGAGACACGTTATAGGGACACGTGAAGCTGGAAGAGCCTACAGAAGCCCTGCTGAAGACCTGCAGGTACCTCAGTCCACACTCAGACACACGGTCTACAGATGGAGAACGTTCAGGACTGCTGCTGCCGCTCCCCCTCGGAGACGACGTCCTGCTAGGGTCACTCCAAGAGCACAACAGGTTCCTGAAGGAGGTGAGAAGGAACCCAACAGCAGAAGATCTACAGACGCTACAGACTGCAGGAACCTGTTCATGTGTCCTCTATTAGATAAACCCTGAATGGAGTTCATGGAAGGACTGTCTATCTCACATTTACCTAAGCTCACCTGGATGTTCCACAATGCTCCTGGGAGAATGTTCTATGGACAGATGAGACCAAAGTAGACCTTTGAGCACAAATGCACAATGAAGCATGGTGGTGGTAGCATCATGGTTTGGGTTGGAGCTGCGGTGCTGCCTCGGGGTCTGGGTGCCTTGCAGTCATTGAGGGAACAATGACTTCAAAGGTGGATCAGAACGTCTTACAGGAGAATGTGACGGCAGCAGCTCCATGATTTCAAGCTGAGGAGATATTGAGTGAGGCTACAAGACAATGACCTAACACACACGAGTACCCCCAGGTCCTGACCTGAACCCTGTGGAGATGCTGTGGTAGGACCTGAGGAGTGCTGTGGAAGTAAGGCAAACCCAGAAACACTGATGAACTGCAACACATCTGCAGGAGGAACGGTCCAGAGCTCCTCCTCAGCGTGGTGCAGATCTTATTAGCAGCTCCAGGAAGCACTTGGTGGAGGTGATGCTGCTAAAGGAGGATCTTCAGGTTATTAAACTTAAGGGTTCTCTTACTGGTTCTAGCCTGCAGTGTGGATGTTCCTCAGTGTACCCAGTAACAGACCTGAACAGTGTGTGTGTTAGTAGTGTAGTTAGAGTGTCTGTCTGTAACTGTGACTCAGATAAACAATCAGATCACATTCCATTAGCGATCAGAACAGAAGCCCAGATCGTTCCAAAGAGGTCACTTACTGCAGCTGTATCTTGGATAGTGGAAGCCGCTGGTGGGTGTAAGCTACTAGCCAGTCCCAGCGCAGGAGGAGAAGTAAGCACGGGCGTGAAAATGCAAACATAAGAGGGTTTTAATGCGTATAACATCTGCAGTCTCGCTTTTTCCGGTACATGGTTTTTACAGCCCACTTGACTTTATTACCGACACACTGAGGAAAATGGCGCATTACGTGCTAATGTGTCTTAAAGAGCTCCGGTTTTATTTGCACTAATAAGTGGAAAAAGGTGGCGGAGCAGACGCTGGAAACAGGCACGCTGGAAATCGAAGGCTTGTATTAGTTGTATCTGTATACAGAACATAAATACATTCCAGATCATACGGTCATATAACTGTGAGTGCCCTAATCATTGTGTGACCACATGCCCGTAGTACCTGCTTGTCTGAGTACAGTCCCATTCAGTAGTATGCTGGGCATTAGAGTGACAGTTACTGGCACTGGGTCAAAGGTCAGACTCTACAGTCGTACACTGAACAGCTCCAACTGATGAGAGTCTGAACCAGTACATACCTGATACCCCACATACCCTCTTGATGTACCACAGTATGGTATTTCTCCATATCTCCACCTCTAATATATATTTAGTGGTGTAAAACTTTGATCTCTTTTTCTGCACAGTGTAAAAGCTCTAGTTCTCCTTTCAGTTTAGTGAATATTCATGAGGGACCGACCAATAGAATCACTCCAAACCTGCTTAGTAATAAACCTTGTTCTATCAGCTCCACTGCAGGTTAAGAAAGCTGGTTCATCCTCCTGTAAAGGTCCATTCTGGAGGGTTTTAAGGTGGACTGTATAATTCCATGAGGGCTATTTTATTCTATAGTAAAGCTTTAAGATCAACAGAAGGAGAACCTGCTATGAGGAGAACCTGCTATGAGGAGCCGTCGCTAAACTTCTGACTGGTCATGTAGAATCAGGCGGGTTGATAATACAGTCCTTGGTCCTTGTTTAGATTTCTGGTCCAGTTTTTGCAAATCAGATCTGAATGACGTTTGAAGGTGGTTTGATATGAAACACCAACTGGATTTTTACAGATGTTTCTCAGTCTGGACTCTCAAACCGCACGTCTTTAGTGTTATGCAATAAGCATTGGTGGTGCTGCCCTACGTCCTTACCGCAGTCAATCCATGCAGGTAGGTTGGTAATGTCTGGACACACAAATCCGATCTGACCACTTGTAAATAACAGAGCGGACAGCCGTCTCAAAAGATCTGATTTGAGAAACTAATCCGATTGGTCTGCGGTCTGAGTCAGTTTCCCGCATCTCCTTCTTTGAAAAGACGTCACATTGGTGCTCAGAAGTGGGATCTTAGTGCCGAGATGCAAGAGCTCGAGCTGAAGATAGCTGTGAGTGTTTAAACACCTCAGTGTCACTGCTGGACTGAGAATCGTCCACCAACCAAAACTATCCAGGCAGGCGGCGTCCTGTAGGCAGCAGCGTCCTGTAGGCAGCCTCCTGTAGGCAGCGTCCTGTGAGCAGTGTCCTGTAGGCAGCGTCCTGTGAGCAGTGTCCTGTAGGTAGCGTCCTTTGAGCAGCAGCGTTCTGTGAGCAGCGTTCTGTGAGCAGCGTCCTGTGAGCAGCGTTCTGTGAGCAGTGTCCTGTAGGCAGCAGCGTCCTGTGAGCAGCGTCCTGTAGGCAACGTCCTGTGAGCAGTGTCCTGTAGGTAGCGTCCTGTGAGCAGCAGCATTCTGTGAGCGTCATGCAGGCAGCGTTCTGTGAGCAGTGTCCTGTAGGCAGTGTCCTGTAGGCAGCGTCCTGTAAGCAGCGTACATAATGTTGATGTTAACAGACGGGCGTTAATAGACCTAATTTAAAGTTTCCCCACTTCGCCCTCACTCACCCCAATCCCGCCCCCCCCCACTACACCCTCCTCCCCTAACCCCTTGTCTTTTAGCCTTTGCTTCATCCCAGCAGCCAGAAACCATTTAGCTTTATAGGCCCTTTACCCCAGTATGGCTGCAGCCCTGTTATGGGAATGTAGAGTGTGTGGGATATTAGAGCTGGTCTGTATTGGAATACAATGCCTGGCTTTACAAGGGGGGTTGAAACAATAGCTCGACTGTATCAAGCATGCAGCGTCACCGATGACACCTATTGGTTAGCATTTGATCAGGATCCTCTTCATAAAGGGCTGAGAGATGTTTAACTAAGTGTGTGTGGACGGTAGACTAGTACCCTCACTGGTCAGCACTGCGGACTGGGTTAGTGTGAAAATGGTACACAAGCAGAAACCGATTCCTTCACAAGCAATTACAGCTGTACGTTCACGCTAGCAGGTGACAGTTCGCTAATGTTGCTGCAGGTCTGTGGATGCTGCAGCTGAGACGTACCTAATAGCAGTGTGTAGTACCTCCACCAGCACCAATAACAGCTGGGATTGGATTTGGCATGTACTGGACAAATTTCTGGATGTAGCCACATCAATGTTCAGATACTCTTACATCAAAAAAATTGGTCAGCTGGTCCAGATTTGGTGGATGCCTTCCCTGGCGTGTTCCAGGTGGTTCCCACAGATTTTCCGAATAATGAAGGCCAGTCCAGATGTGTGAATGCTCCTGAATGTTCTTCATGCCAGTCGGTCACATTTGCAGCCCTGTAAGCGCCTAAACAGTCGTCTTGGAATTCCGGTGTAGGAATATTATGTTCCTCTGTAAGATGATGAGCTATAGGGGAAACCTGGTTATCCAGCAGCTCAGTGTAGGGACTGTGGTTCACATCTCAACCAAAGAACGCATTTCCACATAACTAAACACCCCCCGAACATCACAGAGGGGACTCGGTTTTGTCCAGGGATCTTATTATTCATGTTCTGTATAATGTAAAGTGCTGTCATGAGCTCAGGTAGCGCTGTTGCCTCCCTGTAAGAAGGGTCTGGGTTTGATTCCCAGTCCAGGCGACTAGGATCATTTCAGGAAGGCATGTTCTCCCCTGTGTCTGTGTGGGTTTCCTACTCCAGATGCTCCGGTTTCCTCCCACAGTCCAAACACATGCAGTCAGGTGAACTGGAAATGCTAAATTGCCCACCCAGGAGCGAGTGTGTTTGCGCTGTGATGGACTGGCAGCCCGTCCAGGGTGTTTCCCGCCTCCTGCCCAGAAAACCTGGAGTCATGCATCAGCACTATGTAGATGTATTCAACCAGACTTCTTTAAGAGACTAGTGAATGTGAATAGCCATGCACCTCCTGATACGGGATCAGATTTTTCCCTGCCATAAGGAACACTGCTGGTAAATGCTGATCACTGACTTCTGACTCATATGTGTCCCTGCTTTACAGCTGTTCCAAACCTGAAACACATTCCAGTTAGTCAAACAGACGTCATGCAGAGACACCAAATAACAAGTCGCTCACACAAGACAGACAGACGCTGCTGCTGCTGCTGCTGCTGCTATTGTTGTTGTAGGTCACGGTCTTCCATTAAAATTCCAGTCTACCTTTGCGGCATTCTTTTCCCACCAGGTAACTTTCCTAAAATACCTGACCCAAAACTCAGCGTGTGTATGCATGACAGGTCTGGCCCCGGGCGAGAAAGCTGATTCGGCAGCTACCGAGTGCTGGATGCCAGGCTGAGGAGAGGACAGCTGAGGAGCTCTGAGGTTCAGATACATATTCAGTCACTGACATACCAAAGGTCATGTGACATCAGTATGTGAATTGATGATCATGGGATGTTACCTCAGTGGCTTGGGAACGCCCACACCTGTATAAGTTGTGAGGTATTATCTTGTGAGTGAGGTTGAACACTGGCCAGCGTGTTCGTGGTAAGGAGATGGGAGTTCAGGCGAAGCCTTGATTGGGCTCAGAACTCTCCAGAATGCTCCTCAAACCAACACTTGGGTCCGATGGCACGGTGCATTATCCTGCTGGAATGTCCCATCACTATGGGGGTCCATGAAGGCCTGCAAGTGAAACATGGCGAGCACCACGTGGCTTTAGGAGGACCAGTGGACCCAACCTATGAGAACACACCCCACACCAGTATGGAACCACCACCAGCCTGCACAGTGCTTGTTGACAACTGGGGTCCATGGCTTCATGGCGTCTGCAACACACGAACCCTACCATCAGCCCTAAACAACTGGTACCGTGACTCATCGGACCACTCCACATGTTGCCACTCCTCTAGGGTCCAGTTAACAACCTCATGAGCCCAGGTGCAGTGCTATGTCTGGTGTGGTGGTGTTAACAGAGGCACTGTGTGGTGGGTCTTCTGCTCCCATATCCAAGATGCACTGCGAACACTGCACTGACCTGCGGGATATGCATGTGGGGCTCCTGCATTGAATGTGGATGTGATTTCTGCCAGAGTCGCTTCTCCTGACCTCCTGACTCAGAAGTTGCGAGATGGTGGAACTCACAAGTACGGAGTTGCACAGCCATTGCAGCAAAGACGTTTGCTAAGGTATGGCAATACAGCCTATGTGACATACAGTGGTGTTTCTCAGCTGCAGAACGTGTACATGACCTTTGTGCTTTATGTGTCTTGAGATCCTGGATGGTTCTAGACCTCATGGTCATTAAAGAACATTAGCAGTTTGAATTGATCTGCTCAGCATTTAACTTCCCCAGAGGGACTGATAACACAACAACCTCGTTCCACCACATGACCGGCCGAGTAACATTTTTGATGTGCATGAGTTGTAGACGGGGGTTAGTTTCAGTGTCTACGTGATGTTTCAGTGAGTTCTCTGTGGTGGGTTCGTTACCAACGCACATCACAGGGAACTGTGTCAACATTACATGTTGCAATCAGAGTTCCTCCGAGGAGACGTTCCTACTCACAGCCTGTCCGGGTGAGGAGTTAAACTGACAGCAGAACAGAACCCTTATGATGCATTACGTTGTCCTCTGCTGTTCTACATAGAAGGTATGTGATTTTGTTGCCCCAGATGTGGTTCTACACTGTCCCCATTCCCCCCTATGATCTGGTTCTAGAATGAAACGAGCTGTTTCCCCTTTTTTAGTGAGCTCATGATTAATTATCTGATTGGCTGGTTTACAGCGAGACCCCGCCCCCGACAATCACACAGAAGCACCATGTGGAAATAGACTAAATAAAATGAGCATCTGTGTAAATAAGCTCCGCCCTCATACTATTTAGTTAGCTATGCTAGTTACTTGGAGCTAATGCTAGTAGCTAACGTTCCCTGTACTAGCTACTGGCTCTCCATCTGGACATCAACACACAGTAGATTAAAGTTGATCCTCACTATGGAACTCTCAGTTTAAGATGATGTGCTCCAACCGGCAAACACGGATACAATCACACAGCATGGCTGCTACTTACAGGCTGCTGTTGGGGTGGTGGTGCTAATAAAGGTGGAGCTGCTCCTCTCTTCAGTCTCTTCAGGGTCAAACACTGAGCAGAGCTGCTCCATGTTTTCCAAGAGTTTGGGAAACTGTCCGGAGTGAAATGTGCAGACTGCTTCTCCAGCTGGTTTTGGGAATTTACCGTTCCACCTTAAAAGGTGCTGCAGATACACTCTGCCGCTTGTACAAGCTGAAGCATTTAAGGTGGAACGGAACATTGGATTAAGAAGCTGGTGAATAGGAAGAACTTCAGCCTGGATTAAAGATGAACATCTACCATGTACCGCTGACAGTTGGGTTCCTTGGGAAGGGAATGAATGAGCTAACGTTAGCTAAGCTAACAAAATCAAAACATTAGTGTCTGTTGCTATGTTACCTGAGTCCTGCATCTCTGTTAACCTTAGGAATGCACGGGAGTCTGGGTTACTGGGACGTGGACAGGGAGATGAGTCATGATCACATTCTGGTCTTTGATGTTGAGATGTTGAGCCTGGTACATGACAATATGCCGTACTATCATCGGCACCTCAGCTCACTGTACTGCTCGATTTAAGCAGCTCCGCACTGTTCCTACTGCACTCCCCAACTTCCTCCCACCACAGCCTCACTTTCACCAAGGACATTCTGAAAATGGAACAGGACTAGTTTTACCCAGTGTTTGTATACGTCCATTTTTGTAAAACACTTCTCTGGATTCTATTGAGGAATTCTATTCACACATCTGAAAACATGACAATTTATTAGTATCAGTGTTTTCAATAATGTCTAAATTTTAATTTTCGGTATGTAATAATAATTAATAATAATAATAATAATAATCACATTTATTTATAGATTTGTTATTACAAAATGTAAATTTACCAGGGGAATGTTTATTTTCACATGTGCAATTTTTCTGATATCAAGATTTTACGATTTCAGTTTCTTATTATTTATTATTTTTTAACAACAAAAAAACACCTGGTAAATTCATGTAAGTAAAAACTGTTAACGCAGTTATAACAAATTAGATAATAATTAAATAGAAATAAGAAATAATAATCGAATTTAAAGTACTCTGATACACTGTTAAAAGCATGTTTACTGAATGTTATTTCTATTAAAATGTGAAAAAATAATTTACTTTTTATTTGTTTTTGTTTATTTGATTGTGGAGTTTCGCTCTGCATAGGTGACTTTAATATGCATGAGCTCATTTACATGTGGAATTTGATTGGCTCCCCAGTGAAAATGAGGTTTAAACACTTTGGATGTCTGGTTACTCTCACCACCACTGTGGAACACTCCAGAAACTCTCTGAGCTCACGAGACAGTAGCGGTGTGGTATTCGAGTCCACGCTCGGTCTTGAGACTATAAACTGGCAGTCTTGGCCTCAACCTCGTTTGGACCAGTTGTCGTCTCGGTCTCGGGGGAAGACGGGCTGGGAAATTGTAGTCGAGACCGGACGAGTGCGATGCTTTCGTCTGAGGCAGCTGGAGACTGAACTATTACAACAACCTGAATAACAGAATAAAACGTTCCTTGTTCCGCATGAGGGGATCACAGAACGACCACAAAAGGAAAAGCTTCCACGGATTTAAACAACGTTCCGTTTGACTCACAGAATGAGAAGGATGGACGTCAGACTGAGGAGAAGAAAGCTGAAAACGTTCAGGCTCAGATACATGCTCACTGTGTTTACTCTCCGACTGACGTGTACATTGGTGGGTTTAAAAGCTTCATTTGTAAAGACCCCTCAGCAAACAGCACAGGGTTCTAGATTCTCAACTACAGTTCTCCACGATTACAGACATCCAGCGAGCAGTGATGTCCTCCATGAGTCATCCTGTTAGTGCAGCACCATTGTCAGACGGCTGCACCACGCAGGACTACATGCACACAGACCGTTACCACGACTGTCCTTAACACCACGTCACCGTCACCAAAGACTGCAATGGTGTCGTACCAGACTGTCATGGAGTGACTCAGAACGGCAGCGGGTCATCTTCAGTGACGAGTCCCGCTTTAGTCTTGGTGGAGACGACCAACGAATCCGTGTGTGGAGGCCCCGTGGTCAGCACGAAGATGAACGGTTTGTTGTCACACGTCACACGTCCAGAAGGCCTGGCGTCACTCCACCTCCACCCCTACCGCACTATCTGCAGGAACTGTGTGAGGATATTCAAGCTGCATGGGATGGATTATCACAGGACACCATTAGGAACCTCTACAGCTCCATGCCGAGACGTCTGGAGTGTTGGGTTAGCAAACACGGCGGCCCGACGCCATACTGAGAGACAGACTTCTGTATGTGTAGCTCAATAAATATTGATCATATCAGTCTAAATTTATCATCAGTTATTGATCCTGGTGTCCTTTATCTTCCTTCCCAACACACCTGCAATCCCACACCTCCTTCTGGGAGCAGCTGATCTACTGATGATGAGTGTAGATGTGGTTTCTCCTGCGTTGAGTCTGCAGGTGAGCTCCCTCTTTAGCGCTGTACAGTGATTAGTTCAGTATGTTATATGAGACCTGTTGTTCATTAAATAGCCCAGAGTTAAGGCCTTCCTGAGGCTGTGAGCCCTGGCCAAACTGAGATTGGACCTGAAGGACTTCCTGCTACTGGTCTGGTGGATGAGTAGCTTATCATGCTCTGTGAAAGTGTCTGCGGTGCTTATAGCACTTCCCTCCTCATTTCTAGGTAGAAGCTGGTGTGACCCAACCACAGGAAGTGACATCATGTTCCTGCTGCATTGCCTTTCAGGAAGTTGAAAGGTTAACTTCCTGAAAAACAGAAGCATACATCATCTGTGTGAGTGAGAGAGATTACATAACGCTCTCCTGACTCCTACTGTGGGAAAGTTAAAGGCCGTATCTAGAAACTGGAATCGACTGAATCCTGTGTGATGGTGTATGTAAGTGATCACAGTATTAGGGTGAGCGTAGTAGTGAGGTAAACTGTACAGATGAAAGTAGGCTCTAGTACCCAGGTGGGCCACCTCTAGCCCGGATACAAGATGAGATACGGTTGGGCATAGAGGCATACAGGTCCCATATGGCATCCTGCAGCACATTTGCCCCCAGATGTTGCAGCAGGGCCTGGAGCAGAACGAATGGACAGTATGCAGTATTAGTGCAAATGACAGAACTGGGCAATAGCAGCCAATTATAGTATACATGCCAATCAATCAGATAGATAGATAGATCACTTTATTAATCCCAGAGGGAAAGTCCCAGCAGCCCGAGTACAGTCAAGAACAATAATACAACAATAATAATAGAATATGTACATAAAGAGAGGAAGAAAAAGAAGTACTCAATAATAATAATAATAATAATAATAATAATAATAATAAGCACCACTATGAGTGGGATGGAAGTACAACTGTTATGAAAGTCTAATGGTATGCAATGAAAATAGTGACTATGTAAAGTATAATGCCTTGAAAGTATAATTACCATGAAGATCATGTACAATAAATAAAGCATTAAAGCATTAATATTATGCAGGAGAACAGTGCAGCTGTGTATTTCACATTCACAAGTCATCTGAAACCGTCCAATCAGAAAGCCAGATGACAGTAACGTGTAGCTATCCACTGCAAACAAGAGTACAGAAGGTATTATAAATAAATGTGCAGTCTTACAGGGCATGACAAACGTGGCAGTGTTGGTACAAACGATCTCCTGTACCTTTCCTTGCTACAGCGGAGCTGTATGAGCCTGCTGCTGAAAGTGCTCCGCTGTCTGACCAGAAGGTCATGAAGGGGGTGTGATGTTTTGTCCAGGATAGCAGTGAGTTTGTTAAGTGACCTCCTCTTGACCACCAGCTCGAAACCATCCAGTGGGCAGCCCAGAACTGAGCCAGCCTTCCTGATCAGCTTGTTGAGCTTTTTAGCTTCCGCTCCTCTGATGCTGCCTCCCCAGCAAACTGCTGCAAAGAAGACAGCCCCGCAACAACGGACGGGTAGAAGATCTCCAACATCTTGGAGCACACATTGAAAGACCTGAGCCTTCTCAAAAGTAGAGTCTGCTCATCCCCTTCTTGTACACAGCCTCCGTGTTGGCCTTCCAGTCCAGTTTGTTGTCGAGCAGGACACCCAGGTATTTGTAGGTATCTACCAGCTCAACGTTCTGACCCATGATGGTAATGGGGCTGATCGTGGACCTCTTCCTCCTGAAGTCCACCACCATGTCCTTTGTCTTGGTCACATTGACAATCATTCAATCAAGCAATCAATCTAAATTTATTTATGGACAGTATATAGAGCCGGAATGGAATGGAATAAGGAATCGAATCCGGGTCCAAGCCCATCATCATGTAGATGTTGAACATGTATCATACACATAATGCAGTATGATAATACAAAACCTTATATAGGAGTGAAATCATCAGGGTATGTGCTAGAGGTCAGTCTGTGCAGTTAAGCAGTCTGTGATGTTCTGGTGGTCAGTCTGTGAAGTTAAGCAGTCTGTAATGTTCTGGTGGTCAGTCGGTGAGTTAAGCAGTCTGTAATGTTCTGGTGGTCAGTCTGTGAGTTAAGCAGTCTGTGATGTTCTGGTGGTCAGTCTGTGCAGTAAAGCAGTCTGTAATGTTCTGGTGGTCAGTCTGTACAGTTAAGCAGTCTGTAATGTTCTGGTGGTCAGTCTGAAAGTTAAGCAGTCTGTAATGTTCTGGTGGTCAGTCTGTAAAGTTAAGCAGTCTGTAATGGTGGTGCAGTGGGTGGTCCTGTCTCCTCACAGTAAGAAGGACCAGTGATCTAAACCTCTCGTATAACGCTAATACTGCATATCAATTAGATTAACCAGGAAATGTGACCAGACTTGCTTGTATCACGAGAAAAGGTTTTCCTCACAACTGAAAGCTTGTCATTTCCCCGGGGTGCACATACTATTGCACATGACTGCATAAATGTAGACCTCTCAGCAGTCAAACACAAGGTATGTGGTTGACCTAGTTTTAAACCTTTAAACCTCTGAGTCAGCTGCACTCGTTCCCTTCTAACACACGCTGAAGGCTCTGCAGACAACCACTAACGCAAAGTCATCCATCAGTTATATCAGAGTTTCACTGACATGTAACAGGAGTTCAACCAAAACCTCCCACACTCCGTACACGGTGGTGGTGAAGGTAACCAGACGTCCCCCTCTAAAAGCTCCCTCACAGAACGTTCCTACATGAGGTGGTTCTGAATACGCTGCCTGATGTCTGAGACGCTGTTTATGATAGTGTGGAGAAGATTTCAGCCTTAAACTCCATTCATGGTGGAGGGATACATGCTGCAGGGCGCTGTGAGGTCAAATAGTCCCCCAGAGAAACTTAGTATTTCCAGGTTTTCCAGATTTTCCATCATCAACATTCCATATACACTCAGAAGACACGTGTAGGTTCACTGGTGGTTTAGATAATATAATGTCTATATGTGTGTTCTAGACATGGAGAACCCTGGTTCCCATCACCACCACTGTATAGAACACCTGAACCACCTCACACCAAACCCGCTCTCAATCACTCTGTTCACACCTCACACCAAACCCGCTCTCGATCACTCTGTTTACACCTCACACCAAACCCGCTCTCAATCACTCTGTTCACACCTCACACCAAACCCGCTCTCGATCACTCTGTTTACACCTCACACCAAACCCGCTCTCAATCGCTCTGTTTACACCTCACACCAAACCCGCTCTCGATCACTCTGTTTACACCTCACACCAAACCCGCTCTCAATCACTCTGTTTACGCCTCACACCAAACCCGCTCTCAATTGCAGTTCTTGGTGACGGTGACGTGGTGTTAAGGACAGTCGTGGTAACGGTCTGTGTACATGTAGTCCTGCGTGGTGCAGCCGTCTCCCAATGGTGCTGCACTAACAGGATGACTCATGGAGGACACCACTGCTCGCTGGATGTCTGTAATCGTGGCTGTTGGGTCAGTCAGGTACGGAGATAAGAGCCGTCCTTGCTTACGTCACATGTGTGGTTGAGCGTGAAACTTGAATCATTAGTATGTCTCACCATGTCAAACCTACACACCAAGTTTCCTTCCTGTGGGTTGACTCCTTCTGGGTGCAGCTGTTCTTTCGATGATGAGTCTTTTTTGGGTGCAAATCCTACAGTAGAATTCCCAAGACAAATTCCAATAATTCACCATAGCAACCTCAATATTCTGTTATTTCCTTCTGAACAGTATTAGACTGGACCGTTTTGGTTGGTGGACGATTCTCAGTCCACAGTGACAGTAAGGTGTCCAGCAGCACTGCTGTGTCTGATCCACTCACACCAGCACCACACACACTAACACACCACCACCACGTCAGTGTCACTGCAGTGCTGAGAATGATCCACCACCCACATAGTACCTGCTCTGTGGTGGTCCTGTGGGGGTGCTGACCATTGAAGAACAGGGTAATACAGTACACAGAGAAACAGATGGACTACAGTCTGGACCTGTACAACCACAGAGTGTCCTGTATGGTCAGTGGAGCTGATAAGATGGACACTGAATGTAGGTACATAGGGGTGGAGCTGATGGCCAGGCGTAGCTGTAGTGCTCAGTGAGTCTATACCCATATACAGTATATATCCAGTTACTTCCTGTGGGAGTATTCCAGATGAGATTCCAGATCATGTGTTTTAATGAGGTTACAGCTCCCAGCTCTGTAGGATATTAACAGGTCACCGTTTCCCGAGAAGCTCTTACTAATACTCCTGAACGATGGCTGTGCTACTGTTTCTGCTTGACTCGACTTGTTTTCGTAATCCAACATCTGGTGTCACTTCTACAGAAGTCTCTCATCATTCCGGGAAATGTATTTCTCTGATTTTGATCCATCCCCTGGACACAGGCCAATTCATAACATCATAAATGACCCAGGCTGAAGTCGGAGCGTGGTCTCCTCAATCAAGTTGTTTTGTTGTTGTTGTTCCTGTTCTTGTTGATTTAGTTACTGTTCTTCTGGCTCCACCCCTTTTCCTGTCCAGTAGAATTTTAGGATTTAGAACCATGGACCATTTGTGCAGAGGAATATGACCCACATGTAACCTATCCGTGCAGTGAAACACCCACACACCTGCACACCTGCCCAGAGCGGTGGGCCAGTCTATCCACGGCACCCAGGAAGCAGTTGGGGGTTAGGTACCTTGCTCAAGGGCACTTCAGTCGTGTCCTGTCGGGTCAGGGAACCGAACCAGCGACCTTCTAGTCACAAGGCTTGTTTCCTTCACCTCCAACTGAGGGTCCACTACACAGTCCAGTACCTTTCTTCTCTCTAGGTATGAGCGCTGGGTTGGGTTGCCAGGTAGAGCACTTAAGCTTTACATATGTCTGTGTATTGTTCTCTCTAGGTATCAGCATTGGCCCTTGTTCGGGCAGCGTTTGAGCTCATGGCGAGACTTTAAGTGGCTCTGGATAAGAGCGTCTGCTAAATGCCTTAAATGTAAATGTAAATTTATTTTGGTACTCTGGACAGCAAAGAAATCCGACTTTGCAAATCGGATCCAAACCACACTCAGAGGTGCAATTCCAATTGGACTTTTACAGATGTGTCTCAGTCTGGACATTCAAAGCGGATTTCAAAGTGTGTTATCGTCACACGGAACTCATCAAACAATGACACTGTCAAATCCAGAGTGAAGGAAGTGCTGAGATTCTCAATGTGCTAGGTGCAGTCGGTTTTCCTGCAGTCTCAACACAGCCATAGATGATCAGGCCTTGATCACTCCAGCTCATCCCAAAGCTACTGAACGGAGCTCCATCACTCAGGTGAACGCAGTTCCACTGCTCCACGGCTTTTAGCCCATGATTGGCATTGGGCATTGAGGCCTTAGGCTGTTCCAGAGTGCCCCATTCTGTTGAGATCATACAGGCACACAGCAATTGATTGGTGCAATTGATTCCCCTTTAAAGCAGCTCATTTGGGTAGACATGGCTTTCGGGATACCTTTGGAGATATGGAGTGAGAGATGCGCTGAAAACCTCAGTTCCTCTGAGTTCTCACTGGTTTGGAGCGCTTTCTGGGTTAGATCTTATTTTAATGTGTCATTTCATGCGTCAGATATCCAGACAATATCCAGATATGATATATCCACCTTCCATTTACATCTGACCACATAAAGTCACCTCTGTGAAACAGCTAGAGGTCTGATTTGCATCAGTGCTATATTTCCTGCGTTATGCAAATCCAGGGAATCCTCTTCTGGAATCACTTGGACATATCAGCAAATGATAATTACATTCTGAATTTATATAATGGATAAAAGACACCAGGAGATCTTTCTGATATTCCCAGCGTATATTTACTGATTAATAATTAAAATATATGTAATATCCGTATGATACTATATACTGTGTGTACTGTTATGCGTGCGTGTTCTGTGTTGAGACATGAACAAGCTTAGAATTTAACTGTGTCATCACTGTGTGTATAATACATTGTATTGTTTTATTCAGTAAAAGATGTTTATTATTAATGTAGTCAATCTTAATCAGGAAGCAATCACACTTTATTAATCAATTAATTAATTTGTTTGTTTGTTTGTTTATTGTGATAAGCACGGCATTATTGAAGTTTATTGAAATACATCATTTTAGTATGTGTACTTTCGCTTCCTGTAGTTCCAGTGTTGCTTGCGGTTGTTGTCTGTTCGGGGAATGCGTGCGCCTGAGAACCTGATTTGCGGAAGGGTTAGTGAATGTGAAGGGTACGAGGATACAGCGGCAGCTTGTGAGAAGTGTGGGATGCAAGAAAACGTCCCGGCAAGCCAAAGAGCAAAATGTAGAAGAGCTGTACCTGCATACCGGTGAGTATCGAGCCACTTTGAGAACCGTATATAATCAATATAGACATTTTATTTACTATCTATAACCACCAGTGAACTTACATGTGTCTTCTGATTGTTATATGGAATGTTGATGATGGGAATTTGCTGAGCGCCAGATACTATGTGGTGAGCACCGGATACTATGTGGTGAGCACTAGATACTGTAAGGTGAGCACTACATATTATCAGGTGAGCACCAGATATTTTGTGATAAGCACCAGAAACTATGTGGTGAGTGCTAGATAATATCAGGTGAGCACCAGATACTATGTGGTAAGCACTGGATACTATGTGGTGAGCACTAGATACTGTGAGGTGTGTACTAAATAATATCAAGTGAGCACCAGATACTATGTGGTAAGCATCAGATAATATGTGGTGAGCTCTAGATACTCTCAGGTGAACCGTAGAACCACTGTATCCTCTGTGTACATTGCTACCTTGATGAATGAAAACTGTACCTGGGCCATACCTTTTCAGAGACACATGAAGGTGGTGTATAGGATGGTGCAGTGGATAATGGAATTTTCTTCCATTTACAAGATTGGAAATTTTATCCCCGTCCAGGAAGCCCTGCCACATAGTAAGAGAAGTCCACAGGTAAGTCTCTGAGTGCTGCACTCGCCTGATGCTGTATAGTAGCTCCCCAGATGGCAAACGAGCGGTGGCCCAGTTCTGGCCCGTGTACCACCGTGGAATGACTTTGTCCAAATCCGGGAGCTGGAATGCTGACATGATGTTCACAAAATGTTCAGCCATAAGTCGTTATGAATTTTGAATTAAATTGCGAACTAGGACATCATAGTCGGACGCCTGCCTCGTTTATTTAGAGTTAACCAAAATATGTTACACAAGCCGACAGCGCTTCTGAAGTGGCCCAGGTCTGTTTGAAGACGTGGACCGAGTAAGCATGTTTAATGTGGGACACTTGGCTCACATGCAGTTTGATAGCGTTGACAGCAGGGCCATATGTTCGCCAGAAGTGGCCCACATCTGGACACTATCTGGGTCTGGATTAGGGCCTATTAAATATCTAAATATATAATGTGTTACATGTTTGTAAATCCTGAACTGATGATCACAAAGACCATCATTAAACACTGTTTCAACGTGAATTCAGTACCGACGTTAGATCAATATCAGTACAGACATTAGATTAAAATCAGTAAACACATTAGAGAATTATAGGAGGCAAATTTAATCTGGAATTATTACTGAGAAGACTGTAATAATCTCAGATATGCAGATTCACACTGGATTAAAATCATAGAGGTCTTAAATAATCACTCATATTACACCACGTCCCTGTAATACTCATCCCGCTCCAATAGGGCTGAAGAGTATCCATACACTGAGAAACACCTCACTGAGCTCAAACCCAGCTGTCTTTATCAGACTGCAGAATCAGATTAGGTCTTAATCTGATCTCAGAAATCATCACTGCAAGCTCAGCATCAGAGATCTACACTGCTTCAGCCATGCTGCCCAACATCAGCACCGCTCAGTCACCGCAGGCTCTCTGTGATGGTCCTATCAGACATCTCAACCCAGACAGCAGCTCCTCACCTCATACAGTATTCCCATCCCAGCAGAGACGCCGGTTACATAACAGACACGTTCAGACACAGCTGGACGAGACACACCTACCACTACTGCACACACTCTCTCAGACACACACACACACACACACACACACACACACACACACACACACACACACACACAGACACTTAAATACACAAATACACACTCACACACTAACACACTCTCACTCTCTCTCTCAAAGACACACATACACACACACACTAACACATACTCTCAGACACACTCACTCACTAACACANGACACACATACACACACACACTAACACATACTCTCAGACACACTCACTCACTAACACACACACACACACACACACACACAGACACTTAAATACACAAATACACACTCACGCACTAACACACACACACACAGAGACACACACACTCACACTCACGCACTAACACACACACACACACACACACTCACACACACAAACTAACACACACACTCACACACACACTCACTTATATACACACTCACACACACTGCAGGAAAAGAGATCAGGGTAAGAGCAGACAGAGTTTACTTCAGAGGAAACTGAAAGAATGAAGACGTGTGTGATTATATGACCCGGTCCAGTTTATACACAGACCCAAATAATTTCAGACCGTCTGAAAGGAGAGAATGTGCATCTCTGTGTAGAAACAGAGACAACTGCATGTTGTCCGTCGCTCTGTCAGACACGTCTACTAGATTGGATGACTGCCTGCTTCGTGTTTCTGGCTCCAGCCTGGGTTCTGAAACACCACAGCTGCTTATCCAGAGACTCCTCTGAAATGAAGGGTATTAAAGGAGCAGTATGTGATATTTATGGGGGTCTATGATCAGAACTGGGTCCTCATTAGTGTATAATTACATGTAACTACAGATCTCTGTGTGTTCTGGTTATCTAGAACGAGCTTCATATCTACATAGGAGCAACTCGTCCTCCAGCAGAGACTACCACCACCATGTTCCTACAGTAGCCCAGAAGAGACACACCACACACGGGCTGTAGAGAGAGACTCTCACACTGTTACACTGAAGCAGCAGCTACAACTAGGGGGCGCTATAGCACCGACTGGAGGACGTAGAAAGAAGGAGAACCCTTGTTGGAATGTTCTACTGTAGAACATATTTATCAGTAGCTCCGCCCCTAAAACTCCAGGTAGGATATTTTAATAGATTAAATCTCCTTAATCAGAAACACCACCAGCACTAACACCACCAGCACTAACACCACCAGCACTAACACTACCAGCATTAACATTACCAGCACTAACACTGCTGGCATTAACACTACCAGCACTAACACCACCAGCACTAACACCACCAGCATTAACATTACCA
>CM067478.1:40638676-40660986 GCA_034552555.1 Semaprochilodus insignis
TGGTAATGTTAATGCTGGTGGTGTTAGTGCTGGTGGTGTTAGTGCTGGTAGTGTTAATGCCAGCAGTGTTAGTGCTGGTAATGTTAATGCTGGTAGTGTTAGTGCTGGTGGTGTTAGTGCTGGTGGTGTTAGTGCTGGTGGTGTTTCTGATTAAGGAGATTTAATCTATTAAAATATCCTACCTGGAGTTTTAGGGGCGGAGCTACTGATAAATATGTTCTACAGTAGAACATTCCAACAAGGGTTCTCCTTCTTTCTACGTCCTCCAGTCGGTGCTATAGCGCCCCCTAGTTGAAGCTGCTGCTTCAGTGTAACAGTGTGAGAGTCTCTCTCTGTAGCCCGTGTGTGGTGTGTCTGTTCTGGGCTACTGTAGGAACATGGTGGTGGTAGTCTCTGCTGGAGGACGAGTTGCTCCTATGTAGATATGAAGCTCGTTCTAGATAACCAGAACACACAGAGATCTGTAGTTACATGTAATTATACACTAATGAGGACCCAGTTCTGATCATAGACCCCCATAAATATCACATACTGCTCCTTTAATACCCTTCATTTCAGAGGAGTCTCTGGATAAGCAGCTGTGGTGTTTCAGAACCCAGGCTGGAGCCAGAAACACGAAGCAGGCAGTCATCCAATCTAGTAGACGTGTCTGACAGAGCGACGGACAACATGCAGTTGTCTCTGTTTCTACACAGAGATGCACATTCTCTCCTTTCAGACGGTCTGAAATTATTTGGGTCTGTGTATAAACTGGACCGGGTCATATAATCACACACGTCTTCATTCTTTCAGTTTCCTCTGAAGTAAACTCTGTCTGCTCTTACCCTGATCTCTTTTCCTGCAGTGTGTGTGTGTGTGTGTATATAAGTGAGTGTGTGTGTGAGTGTGTGTGTTAGTTTGTGTGTGTGAGTGTGTGTGTGTGTGTGTGTGTTAGTGCGTGAGTGTGAGTGTGTGTGTCTCTGTGTGTGTGTGTGTTAGTGCGTGAGTGTGTATTTGTGTATTTAAGTGTCTGTGTGTGTGTGTGTGTGTGTGTGTGTTAGTGAGTGAGTGTGTCTGAGAGTATGTGTTAGTGTGTGTGTGTATGTGTGTCNTGTGTTAGTGAGTGAGTGTGTCTGAGAGTATGTGTTAGTGTGTGTGTGTATGTGTGTCTTTGAGAGAGAGAGTGAGAGTGTGTTAGTGTGAGTGTGTATTTGTGTATTTAAGTGTCTGTGTGTGTGTGTGTGAGTGTGTGTGTGTGTGTGTTAGTGCGTGAGTGTGTATTTGTGTATTTAAGTGTCTGTGTGTGTGAGTGTGTGTGTTAGTGCGTGAGTGTGTATTTGTGTATTTAAGTGTCTGTGTGTGTGTGTGTGTGTGTGTGTGTGTGTGTGTGTGTGTGTGTGTGTGTGTGTCTGAGAGAGTGTGTGCAGTAGTGGTAGGTGTGTCTCGTCCAGCTGTGTCTGAACGTGTCTGTTATGTAACCGGCGTCTCTGCTGGGATGGGAATACTGTATGAGGTGAGGAGCTGCTGTCTGGGTTGAGATGTCTGATAGGACCATCACAGAGAGCCAGCGGTGACTGAGCGGTGCTGATGTTGGGCAGCATGGCTGAAGCAGTGTAGATCTCTGATGCTGAGCTTGCAGTGATGATTTCTGAGATCAGATTAAGACCTAATCTGATTCTGCAGTCTGATAAAGACAGCTGGGTTTGAGCTCAGTGAGGTGTTTCTCAGTGTATGGATACTCTTCAGCCCTATTGGAGCGGGATGAGTATTACAGGGACGTGGTGTAATATGAGTGATTATTTAAGACCTCTATGATTTTAATCCAGTGTGAATCTGCATATCTGAGATTATTACAGTCTTCTCAGTAATAATTCCAGATTAAATTTGCCTCCTATAATTCTCTAATGTGTTTACTGATTTTAATCTAATGTCTGTACTGATATTGATCTAACGTCGGTACTGAATTCACGTTGAAACAGTGTTTAATGATGGTCTTTGTGATCATCAGTTCAGGATTTACAAACATGTAACACATTATATATTTAGATATTTAATAGGCCCTAATCCAGACCCAGATAGTGTCCAGATGTGGGCCACTTCTGGCGAACATATGGCCCTGCTGTCAACGCTATCAAACTGCATGTGAGCCAAGTGTCCCACATTAAACATGCTTACTCGGTCCACGTCTTCAAACAGACCTGGGCCACTTCAGAAGCGCTGTCGGCTTGTGTAACATATTTTGGTTAACTCTAAATAAACGAGGCAGGCGTCCGACTATGATGTCCTAGTTCGCAATTTAATTCAAAATTCATAACGACTTATGGCTGAACATTTTGTGAACATCATGTCAGCATTCCAGCTCCCGGATTTGGACAAAGTCATTCCACAGTGGTACACGGGCCAGAACTGGGCCACCGCTCGTTTGCCATCTGGGGAGCTACTATACAGCATCAGGCGAGTGCAGCACTCAGAGACTTACCTGTGGACTTCTCTTACTATGTGGCAGTGCTTCCTGGACGGAGATAAAATTTCCAATCTTGTAAATGGAAGAAAATTCCATTATCCACTGCACCATCCTATACACCACCTTCATGTGTCTCTGAAAAGGTATGGCCCAGGTACAGTTTTCATTCATCAAGGTAGCAATGTACACAGAGGATACAGTGGTTCTACGGTTCACCTGAGAGTATCTAGAGCTCACCACATATTATCTGATGCTTACCACATAGTATCTGGTGCTCACTTGATATTATTTAGTACACACCTCACAGTATCTAGTGCTCACCACATAGTATCCAGTGCTTACCACATAGTATCTGGTGCTCACCTGATATTATCTAGCACTCACCACATAGTTTCTGGTGCTTATCACAAAATATCTGGTGCTCACCTGATAATATGTAGTGCTCACCTTACAGTATCTAGTGCTCACCACATAGTATCCGGTGCTCACCACATAGTATCCGGTGCTCACCACATAGTATCTGGCGCTCAGCAAATTCCCATCATCAACATTCCATATAACAATCAGAAGACACATGTAGGTTCACTGGTGGTTCTAGATAGTAAATAAAATGTCTATATTGATTATATACGGTTCTCAAAGTGGCTCGATACTCACCGGTATGCAGGTACAGCTCTTCTACATTTTGCTCTTTGGCTTGCCGGGACGTTTTCTTGCATCCCACACTTCTCACAAGCTGCCGCTGTATCCTCGTACCCTTCACATTCACTAACCCTTCCGCAAATCAGGTTCTCAGGCGCACGCATTCCCCGAACAGACAACAACCGCAAGCAACACTGGAACTACAGGAAGCGAAAGTACACATACTAAAATGATGTATTTCAATAAACTTCAATAATGCCGTGCTTATCACAATAAACAAACAAACAAACAAATTAATTAATTGATTAATAAAGTGTGATTGCTTCCTGATTAAGATTGACTACATTAATAATAAACATCTTTTACTGAATAAAACAATACAATGTATTATACACACAGTGATGACACAGTTAAATTCTAAGCTTGTTCATGTCTGAACACAGAACACGCACGCATAACAGTACACACAGTATATAGTATCATACGGATATTACATATATTTTAATTATTAATCAGTAAATATACGCTGGGAATATCAGAAAGATCTCCTGGTGTCTTTTATCCATTATATAAATTCAGAATGTAATTATCATTTGCTGATATGTCCAAGTGATTCCAGAAGAGGATTCCCTGGATTTGCATAACGCAGGAAATATAGCACTGATGCAAATCAGACCTCTAGCTGTTTCACAGAGGTGACTTTATGTGGTCAGATGTAAATGGAAGGTGGATATATCATATCTGGATATTGTCTGGATATCTGACGCATGAAATGACACATTAAAATAAGATCTAACCCAGAAAGCGCTCCAAACCAGTGAGAACTCAGAGGAACTGAGGTTTTCAGCGCATCTCTCACTCCATATCTCCAAAGGTATCCCGAAAGCCATGTCTACCCAAATGAGCTGCTTTAAAGGGGAATCAATTGCACCAATCAATTGCTGTGTGCCTGTATGATCTCAACAGAATGGGGCACTCTGGAACAGCCTAAGGCCTCAATGCCCAATGCCAATCATGGGCTAAAAGCCGTGGAGCAGTGGAACTGCGTTCACCTGAGTGATGGAGCTCCGTTCAGTAGCTTTGGGATGAGCTGGAGTGATCAAGGCCTGATCATCTATGGCTGTGTTGAGACTGCAGGAAAACCGACTGCACCTAGCACATTGAGAATCTCAGCACTTCCTTCACTCTGGATTTGACAGGGTCATTGTTTAGTTCCGTGTGACGATAACACACTTTGAAATCCGCTTTGAATGTCCAGACTGAGACACATCTGTAAAAGTCCAATTGGAATTGCACCTCTGAGTGTGGTTTGGATCCGATTTGCAAAAAGTCGGATTTCTTTGCTGTCCAGAGTACCAAAATAAATTTACATTTACATTTAAGGCATTTAGCAGACGCTCTTATCCAGAGCCACTTACAGTCTCGCCATGAGCTCAAACGCTGCCCGAACAAGGGCCAATGCTGATACCTAGAGAGAACAATACACAGACATATGTAAAGCTTAAGTGCTCTACCTGGCAACCCAACCCAGCGCTCATACCTAGAGAGAAGAAAGGTACTGGACTGTGTAGTGGACCCTCAGTTGGAGGTGAAGGAAACAAGCCTTGTGACTAGAAGGTCGCTGGTTCGGTTCCCTGACCCGACAGGACACGACTGAAGTGCCCTTGAGCAAGGTACCTAACCCCCAACTGCTTCCTGGGTGCCGTGGATAGACTGGCCCACCGCTCTGGGCAGGTGTGCAGGTGTGTGGGTGTTTCACTGCACGGATAGGTTACATGTGGGTCATATTCCTCTGCACAAATGGTCCATGGTTCTAAATCCTAAAATTCTACTGGACAGGAAAAGGGGTGGAGCCAGAAGAACAGTAACTAAATCAACAAGAACAGGAACAACAACAACAAAACAACTTGATTGAGGAGACCACGCTCCGACTTCAGCCTGGGTCATTTATGATGTTATGAATTGGCCTGTGTCCAGGGGATGGATCAAAATCAGAGAAATACATTTCCCGGAATGATGAGAGACTTCTGTAGAAGTGACACCAGATGTTGGATTACGAAAACAAGTCGAGTCAAGCAGAAACAGTAGCACAGCCATCGTTCAGGAGTATTAGTAAGAGCTTCTCGGGAAACGGTGACCTGTTAATATCCTACAGAGCTGGGAGCTGTAACCTCATTAAAACACATGATCTGGAATCTCATCTGGAATACTCCCACAGGAAGTAACTGGATATATACTGTATATGGGTATAGACTCACTGAGCACTACAGCTACGCCTGGCCATCAGCTCCACCCCTATGTACCTACATTCAGTGTCCATCTTATCAGCTCCACTGACCATACAGGACACTCTGTGGTTGTACAGGTCCAGACTGTAGTCCATCTGTTTCTCTGTGTACTGTATTACCCTGTTCTTCAATGGTCAGCACCCCCACAGGACCACCACAGAGCAGGTACTATGTGGGTGGTGGATCATTCTCAGCACTGCAGTGACACTGACGTGGTGGTGGTGTGTTAGTGTGTGTGGTGCTGGTGTGAGTGGATCAGACACAGCAGTGCTGCTGGACACCTTACTGTCACTGTGGACTGAGAATCGTCCACCAACCAAAACGGTCCAGTCTAATACTGTTCAGAAGGAAATAACAGAATATTGAGGTTGCTATGGTGAATTATTGGAATTTGTCTTGGGAATTCTACTGTAGGATTTGCACCCAAAAAAGACTCATCATCGAAAGAACAGCTGCACCCAGAAGGAGTCAACCCACAGGAAGGAAACTTGGTGTGTAGGTTTGACATGGTGAGACATACTGATGATTCAAGTTTCACGCTCAACCACACATGTGACGTAAGCAAGGACGGCTCTTATCTCCGTACCTGACTGACCCAACAGCCACGATTACAGACATCCAGCGAGCAGTGGTGTCCTCCATGAGTCATCCTGTTAGTGCAGCACCATTGGGAGACGGCTGCACCACGCAGGACTACATGTACACAGACCGTTACCACGACTGTCCTTAACACCACGTCACCGTCACCAAGAACTGCAATTGAGAGCGGGTTTGGTGTGAGGCGTAAACAGAGTGATTGAGAGCGGGTTTGGTGTGAGGTGTAAACAGAGTGATCGAGAGCGGGTTTGGTGTGAGGTGTAAACAGAGCGATTGAGAGCGGGTTTGGTGTGAGGTGTAAACAGAGTGATCGAGAGCGGGTTTGGTGTGAGGTGTGAACAGAGTGATTGAGAGCGGGTTTGGTGTGAGGTGTAAACAGAGTGATCGAGAGCGGGTTTGGTGTGAGGTGTGAACAGAGTGATTGAGAGCGGGTTTGGTGTGAGGTGGTTCAGGTGTTCTATACAGTGGTGGTGATGGGAACCAGGGTTCTCCATGTCTAGAACACACATATAGACATTATATTATCTAAACCACCAGTGAACCTACACGTGTCTTCTGAGTGTATATGGAATGTTGATGATGGAAAATCTGGAAAACCTGGAAATACTAAGTTTCTCTGGGGGACTATTTGACCTCACAGCGCCCTGCAGCATGTATCCCTCCACCATGAATGGAGTTTAAGGCTGAAATCTTCTCCACACTATCATAAACAGCGTCTCAGACATCAGGCAGCGTATTCAGAACCACCTCATGTAGGAACGTTCTGTGAGGGAGCTTTTAGAGGGGGACGTCTGGTTACCTTCACCACCACCGTGTACGGAGTGTGGGAGGTTTTGGTTGAACTCCTGTTACATGTCAGTGAAACTCTGATATAACTGATGGATGACTTTGCGTTAGTGGTTGTCTGCAGAGCCTTCAGCGTGTGTTAGAAGGGAACGAGTGCAGCTGACTCAGAGGTTTAAAGGTTTAAAACTAGGTCAACCACATACCTTGTGTTTGACTGCTGAGAGGTCTACATTTATGCAGTCATGTGCAATAGTATGTGCACCCCGGGGAAATGACAAGCTTTCAGTTGTGAGGAAAACCTTTTCTCGTGATACAAGCAAGTCTGGTCACAGTTCCTGGTTAATCTAATTGATATGCAGTATTAGAGTTATACGAGAGGTTTAGATCACTGGTCCTTCTTACTGTGAGGAGACAGGACCACCCACTGCACCACCATTACAGACTGCTTAACTTTACAGACTGACCACCAGAACATTACAGACTGCTTAACTTTCAGACTGACCACCAGAACATTACAGACTGCTTTACTGCACAGACTGACCACCAGAACATTACAGACTGCTTAACTGCACAGGCTGACCACCAGAACATCACAGACTGCTTAACTCACAGACTGACCACCAGAACATTACAGACTGCTTAACTCACCGACTGACCACCAGAACATTACAGACTGCTTAACTTCACAGACTGACCACCAGAACATCACAGACTGCTTAACTGCACAGACTGACCTCTAGCACATACCCTGATGATTTCACTCCTATATAAGGTTATGTATTATCATACTGCATTATGTGTATGATACATGTTCAACATCTACATGATGATGGGCTTGGACCCGGATTCGATTCCTTATTCCATTCCATTCCGGCTCTATATACTGTCCATAAATAAATTTAGATTGATTGCTTGATTGAATGATTGTCAATGTGACCAAGACAAAGGACATGGTGGTGGACTTCAGGAGGAAGAGGTCCACGATCAGCCCCATTACCATCATGGGTCAGAACGTTGAGCTGGTAGATACCTACAAATACCTGGGTGTCCTGCTCGACAACAAACTGGACTGGAAGGCCAACACGGAGGCTGTGTACAAGAAGGGGATGAGCAGACTCTACTTTTGAGAAGGCTCAGGTCTTTCAATGTGTGCTCCAAGATGTTGGAGATCTTCTACCCGTCCGTTGTTGCGGGGCTGTCTTCTTTGCAGCAGTTTGCTGGGGAGGCAGCATCAGAGGAGCGGAAGCTAAAAAGCTCAACAAGCTGATCAGGAAGGCTGGCTCAGTTCTGGGCTGCCCACTGGATGGTTTCGAGCTGGTGGTCAAGAGGAGGTCACTTAACAAACTCACTGCTATCCTGGACAAAACATCACACCCCCTTCATGACCTTCTGGTCAGACAGCGGAGCACTTTCAGCAGCAGGCTCATACAGCTCCGCTGTAGCAAGGAAAGGTACAGGAGATCGTTTGTACCAACACTGCCACGTTTGTCATGCCCTGTAAGACTGCACATTTATTTATAATACCTTCTGTACTCTTGTTTGCAGTGGATAGCTACACGTTACTGTCATCTGGCTTTCTGATTGGACGGTTTCAGATGACTTGTGAATGTGAAATACACAGCTGCACTGTTCTCCTGCATAATATTAATGCTTTAATGCTTTATTTATTGTACATGATCTTCATGGTAATTATACTTTCAAGGCATTATACTTTACATAGTCACTATTTTCATTGCATACCATTAGACTTTCATAACAGTTGTACTTCCATCCCACTCATAGTGGTGCTTATTATTATTATTATTATTATTATTATTATTATTATTATTGAGTACTTCTTTTTCTTCCTCTCTTTATGTACATATTCTATTATTATTGTTGTATTATTGTTCTTGACTGTACTCGGGCTGCTGGGACTTTCCCTCTGGGATTAATAAAGTGATCTATCTATCTATCTGATTGATTGGCATGTATACTATAATTGGCTGCTATTGCCCAGTTCTGTCATTTGCACTAATACTGCATACTGTCCATTCGTTCTGCTCCAGGCCCTGCTGCAACATCTGGGGGCAAATGTGCTGCAGGATGCCATATGGGACCTGTATGCCTCTATGCCCAACCGTATCTCATCTTGTATCCGGGCTAGAGGTGGCCCACCTGGGTACTAGAGCCTACTTTCATCTGTACAGTTTACCTCACTACTACGCTCACCCTAATACTGTGATCACTTACATACACCATCACACAGGATTCAGTCGATTCCAGTTTCTAGATACGGCCTTTAACTTTCCCACAGTAGGAGTCAGGAGAGCGTTATGTAATCTCTCTCACTCACACAGATGATGTATGCTTCTGTTTTTCAGGAAGTTAACCTTTCAACTTCCTGAAAGGCAATGCAGCAGGAACATGATGTCACTTCCTGTGGTTGGGTCACACCAGCTTCTACCTAGAAATGAGGAGGGAAGTGCTATAAGCACCGCAGACACTTTCACAGAGCATGATAAGCTACTCATCCACCAGACCGGTAGCAGGAAGTCCTTCAGGTCCAATCTCAGTTTGGCCAGGGCTCACAGCCTCAGGAAGGCCTTAACTCTGGGCTATTTAATGAACAACAGGTCTCATATAACATACTGAACTAATCACTGTACAGCGCTAAAGAGGGAGCTCACCTGCAGACTCAACGCAGGAGAAACCACATCTACACTCATCATCAGTAGATCAGCTGCTCCCAGAAGGAGGTGTGGGATTGCAGGTGTGTTGGGAAGGAAGATAAAGGACACCAGGATCAATAACTGATGATAAATTTAGACTGATATGATCAATATTTATTGAGCTACACATACAGAAGTCTGTCTCTCAGTATGGCGTCGGGCCGCCGTGTTTGCTAACCCAACACTCCAGACGTCTCGGCATGGAGCTGTAGAGGTTCCTAATGGTGTCCTGTGATAATCCATCCCATGCAGCTTGAATATCCTCACACAGTTCCTGCAGATAGTGCGGTAGGGGTGGAGGTGGAGTGACGCCAGGCCTTCTGGACGTGTGACGTGTGACAACAAACCGTTCATCTTCGTGCTGACCACGGGGCCTCCACACACGGATTCGTTGGTCGTCTCCACCAAGACTAAAGCGGGACTCGTCACTGAAGATGACCCGCTGCCGTTCTGAGTCACTCCATGACAGTCTGGTACGACACCATTGCAGTCTTTGGTGACGGTGACGTGGTGTTAAGGACAGTCGTGGTAACGGTCTGTGTGCATGTAGTCCTGCGTGGTGCAGCCGTCTGCCAATGGTGCTGCACTAACAGGATGACTCATGGAGGACATCACTGCTCGCTGGATGTCTGTAATCGTGGAGAACTGTAGTTGAGAATCTAGAACCCTGTGCTGTTTGCTGAGGGGTCTTTACAAATGAAGCTTTTAAACCCACCAATGTACACGTCAGTCGGAGAGTAAACACAGTGAGCATGTATCTGAGCCTGAACGTTTTCAGCTTTCTTCTCCTCAGTCTGACGTCCATCCTTCTCATTCTGTGAGTCAAACGGAACGTTGTTTAAATCCGTGGAAGCTTTTCCTTTTGTGGTCGTTCTGTGATCCCCTCATGCGGAACAAGGAACGTTTTATTCTGTTATTCAGGTTGTTGTAATAGTTCAGTCTCCAGCTGCCTCAGACGAAAGCATCGCACTCGTCCGGTCTCGACTACAATTTCCCAGCCCGTCTTCCCCCGAGACCGAGACGACAACTGGTCCAAACGAGGTTGAGGCCAAGACTGCCAGTTTATAGTCTCAAGACCGAGCGTGGACTCGAATACCACACCGCTACTGTCTCGTGAGCTCAGAGAGTTTCTGGAGTGTTCCACAGTGGTGGTGAGAGTAACCAGACATCCAAAGTGTTTAAACCTCATTTTCACTGGGGAGCCAATCAAATCCCACATGTAAATGAGCTCATGCATATTAAAGTCACCTATGCAGAGCGAAACTCCACAATCAAATAAACAAAAACAAATAAAAAGTAAATTATTTTTTCACATTTTAATAGAAATAACATTCAGTAAACATGCTTTTAACAGTGTATCAGAGTACTTTAAATTCGATTATTATTTCTTATTTCTATTTAATTATTATCTAATTTGTTATAACTGCGTTAACAGTTTTTACTTACATGAATTTACCAGGTGTTTTTTTGTTGTTAAAAAATAATAAATAATAAGAAACTGAAATCGTAAAATCTTGATATCAGAAAAATTGCACATGTGAAAATAAACATTCCCCTGGTAAATTTACATTTTGTAATAACAAATCTATAAATAAATGTGATTATTATTATTATTATTATTAATTATTATTACATACCGAAAATTAAAATTTAGACATTATTGAAAACACTGATACTAATAAATTGTCATGTTTTCAGATGTGTGAATAGAATTCCTCAATAGAATCCAGAGAAGTGTTTTACAAAAATGGACGTATACAAACACTGGGTAAAACTAGTCCTGTTCCATTTTCAGAATGTCCTTGGTGAAAGTGAGGCTGTGGTGGGAGGAAGTTGGGGAGTGCAGTAGGAACAGTGCGGAGCTGCTTAAATCGAGCAGTACAGTGAGCTGAGGTGCCGATGATAGTACGGCATATTGTCATGTACCAGGCTCAACATCTCAACATCAAAGACCAGAATGTGATCATGACTCATCTCCCTGTCCACGTCCCAGTAACCCAGACTCCCGTGCATTCCTAAGGTTAACAGAGATGCAGGACTCAGGTAACATAGCAACAGACACTAATGTTTTGATTTTGTTAGCTTAGCTAACGTTAGCTCATTCATTCCCTTCCCAAGGAACCCAACTGTCAGCGGTACATGGTAGATGTTCATCTTTAATCCAGGCTGAAGTTCTTCCTATTCACCAGCTTCTTAATCCAATGTTCCGTTCCACCTTAAATGCTTCAGCTTGTACAAGCGGCAGAGTGTATCTGCAGCACCTTTTAAGGTGGAACGGTAAATTCCCAAAACCAGCTGGAGAAGCAGTCTGCACATTTCACTCCGGACAGTTTCCCAAACTCTTGGAAAACATGGAGCAGCTCTGCTCAGTGTTTGACCCTGAAGAGACTGAAGAGAGGAGCAGCTCCACCTTTATTAGCACCACCACCCCAACAGCAGCCTGTAAGTAGCAGCCATGCTGTGTGATTGTATCCGTGTTTGCCGGTTGGAGCACATCATCTTAAACTGAGAGTTCCATAGTGAGGATCAACTTTAATCTACTGTGTGTTGATGTCCAGATGGAGAGCCAGTAGCTAGTACAGGGAACGTTAGCTACTAGCATTAGCTCCAAGTAACTAGCATAGCTAACTAAATAGTATGAGGGCGGAGCTTATTTACACAGATGCTCATTTTATTTAGTCTATTTCCACATGGTGCTTCTGTGTGATTGTCGGGGGCGGGGTCTCGCTGTAAACCAGCCAATCAGATAATTAATCATGAGCTCACTAAAAAAGGGGAAACAGCTTGTTTCATTCTAGAACCAGATCATAGGGGGGAATGGGGACAGTGTAGAACCACATCTGGGGCAACAAAATCACATACCTTCTATGTAGAACAGCAGAGGACAACGTAATGCATCATAAGGGTTCTGTTCTGCTGTCAGTTTAACTCCTCACCCGGACAGGCTGTGAGTAGGAACGTCTCCTCGGAGGAACTCTGATTGCAACATGTAATGTTGACACAGTTCCCTGTGATGTGCGTTGGTAACGAACCCACCACAGAGAACTCACTGAAACATCACGTAGACACTGAAACTAACCCCCGTCTACAACTCATGCACATCAAAAATGTTACTCGGCCGGTCATGTGGTGGAACGAGGTTGTTGTGTTATCAGTCCCTCTGGGGAAGTTAAATGCTGAGCAGATCAATTCAAACTGCTAATGTTCTTTAATGACCATGAGGTCTAGAACCATCCAGGATCTCAAGACACATAAAGCACAAAGGTCATGTACACGTTCTGCAGCTGAGAAACACCACTGTATGTCACATAGGCTGTATTGCCATACCTTAGCAAACGTCTTTGCTGCAATGGCTGTGCAACTCCGTACTTGTGAGTTCCACCATCTCGCAACTTCTGAGTCAGGAGGTCAGGAGAAGCGACTCTGGCAGAAATCACATCCACATTCAATGCAGGAGCCCCACATGCATATCCCGCAGGTCAGTGCAGCGTTCCCAGTGCATCTTGGATATGGGAGCAGAAGACCCACCACACAGTGCCTCTGTTAACACCACCACACCAGACATAGCACTGCACCTGGGCTCATGAGGTTGTTAACTGGACCCTAGAGGAGTGGCAACATGTGGAGTGGTCCGATGAGTCACGGTACCAGTTGTTTAGGGCTGATGGTAGGGTTCGTGTGTTGCAGACACCATGAAGCCATGGACCCCAGTTGTCAACAAGCACTGTGCAGGCTGGTGGTGGTTCCATACTGGTGTGGTGTGTGTTCTCATAGGTTGGGTCCACTGGTCCTCCTAAAGCCACGTGGTGCTCGCCATGTTTCACTTGCAGGCCTTCATGGACCCCCATAGTGATGGGACATTCCAGCAGGATAATGCACCGTGCCATCGGACCCAAGTGTTGGTTTGAGGAGCATTCTGGAGAGTTCTGAGCCCAATCAAGGCTTCGCCTGAACTCCCATCTCCTTACCACGAACACGCTGGCCAGTGTTCAACCTCACTCACAAGATAACACCTCACAACTTATACAGGTGTGGGCGTTCCCAAGCCACTGAGGTAACATCCCATGATCATCAATTCACATACTGATGTCACATGACCTTTGGTATGTCAGTGACTGAATATGTATCTGAACCTCAGAGCTCCTCAGCTGTCCTCTCCTCAGCCTGGCATCCAGCACTCGGTAGCTGCCGAATCAGCTTTCTCGCCCGGGGCCAGACCTGTCATGCATACACACGCTGAGTTTTGGGTCAGGTATTTTAGGAAAGTTACCTGGTGGGAAAAGAATGCCGCAAAGGTAGACTGGAATTTTAATGGAAGACCGTGACCTACAACAACAATAGCAGCATCAGCAGCAGCAGCAGCGTCTGTCTGTCTTGTGTGAGCGACTTGTTATTTGGTGTCTCTGCATGACGTCTGTTTGACTAACTGGAATGTGTTTCAGGTTTGGAACAGCTGTAAAGCAGGGACACATATGAGTCAGAAGTCAGTGATCAGCATTTACTAGCAGTGTTCCTTATGGCAGGGAAAAATCTGATCCCGTATCAGGAGGTGCATGGCTATTCACATTCACTAGTCTCTTAAAGAAGTCTGGTTGAATACATCTACATAGTGCTGATGCATGACTCCAGGTTTTCTGGGCAGGAGGCGGGAAACACCCTGGACGGGCTGCCAGTCCATCACAGCGCAAACACACTCGCTCCTGGGTGGGCAATTTAGCATTTCCAGTTCACCTGACTGCATGTGTTTGGACTGTGGGAGGAAACCGGAGCATCTGGAGTAGGAAACCCACACAGACACAGGGGAGAACATGCCTTCCTGAAATGATCCTAGTCGCCTGGACTGGGAATCAAACCCAGACCCTTCTTACAGGGAGGCAACAGCGCTACCTGAGCTCATGACAGCACTTTACATTATACAGAACATGAATAATAAGATCCCTGGACAAAACCGAGTCCCCTCTGTGATGTTCGGGGGGTGTTTAGTTATGTGGAAATGCGTTCTTTGGTTGAGATGTGAACCACAGTCCCTACACTGAGCTGCTGGATAACCAGGTTTCCCCTATAGCTCATCATCTTACAGAGGAACATAATATTCCTACACCGGAATTCCAAGACGACTGTTTAGGCGCTTACAGGGCTGCAAATGTGACCGACTGGCATGAAGAACATTCAGGAGCATTCACACATCTGGACTGGCCTTCATTATTCGGAAAATCTGTGGGAACCACCTGGAACACGCCAGGGAAGGCATCCACCAAATCTGGACCAGCTGACCAATTTTTTTGATGTAAGAGTATCTGAACATTGATGTGGCTACATCCAGAAATTTGTCCAGTACATGCCAAATCCAATCCCAGCTGTTATTGGTGCTGGTGGAGGTACTACACACTGCTATTAGGTACGTCTCAGCTGCAGCATCCACAGACCTGCAGCAACATTAGCGAACTGTCACCTGCTAGCGTGAACGTACAGCTGTAATCGCTTGTGAAGGAATCGGTTTCTGCTTGTGTACCATTTTCACACTAACCCAGTCCGCAGTGCTGACCAGTGAGGGTACTAGTCTACCGTCCACACACACTTAGTTAAACATCTCTCAGCCCTTTATGAAGAGGATCCTGATCAAATGCTAACCAATAGGTGTCATCGGTGACGCTGCATGCTTGATACAGTCGAGCTATTGTTTCAACCCCCCTTGTAAAGCCAGGCATTGTATTCCAATACAGACCAGCTCTAATATCCCACACACTCTACATTCCCATAACAGGGCTGCAGCCATACTGGGGTAAAGGGCCTATAAAGCTAAATGGTTTCTGGCTGCTGGGATGAAGCAAAGGCTAAAAGACAAGGGGTTAGGGGAGGAGGGTGTAGTGGGGGGGGGCGGGATTGGGGTGAGTGAGGGCGAAGTGGGGAAACTTTAAATTAGGTCTATTAACGCCCGTCTGTTAACATCAACATTATGTACGCTGCTTACAGGACGCTGCCTACAGGACACTGCCTACAGGACACTGCTCACAGAACGCTGCCTGCATGACGCTCACAGAATGCTGCTGCTCACAGGACGCTACCTACAGGACACTGCTCACAGGACGTTGCCTACAGGACGCTGCTCACAGGACGCTGCTGCCTACAGGACACTGCTCACAGAACGCTGCTCACAGGACGCTGCTCACAGAACGCTGCTCACAGAACGCTGCTGCTCACAGAACGCTGCTGCTCAAAGGACGCTACCTACAGGACACTGCTCACAGGACGCTGCTCACAGGACGCTGCTCACAGGACGCTGCTCACAGAACGCTGCTGCTCAAAGGACGCTACCTACAGGACACTGCTCACAGGACGCTGCCTACAGGACACTGCTCACAGGACGCTGCCTACAGGAGGCTGCCTACAGGACGCTGCTGCCTACAGGACGCCGCCTGCCTGGATAGTTTTGGTTGGTGGACGATTCTCAGTCCAGCAGTGACACTGAGGTGTTTAAACACTCACAGCTATCTTCAGCTCGAGCTCTTGCATCTCGGCACTAAGATCCCACTTCTGAGCACCAATGTGACGTCTTTTCAAAGAAGGAGATGCGGGAAACTGACTCAGACCGCAGACCAATCGGATTAGTTTCTCAAATCAGATCTTTTGAGACGGCTGTCCGCTCTGCTATTTACAAGTGGTCAGATCGGATTTGTGTGTCCAGACATTACCAACCTACCTGCATGGATTGACTGCGGTAAGGACGTAGGGCAGCACCACCAATGCTTATTGCATAACACTAAAGACGTGCGGTTTGAGAGTCCAGACTGAGAAACATCTGTAAAAATCCAGTTGGTGTTTCATATCAAACCACCTTCAAACGTCATTCAGATCTGATTTGCAAAAACTGGACCAGAAATCTAAACAAGGACCAAGGACTGTATTATCAACCCGCCTGATTCTACATGACCAGTCAGAAGTTTAGCGACGGCTCCTCATAGCAGGTTCTCCTCATAGCAGGTTCTCCTTCTGTTGATCTTAAAGCTTTACTATAGAATAAAATAGCCCTCATGGAATTATACAGTCCACCTTAAAACCCTCCAGAATGGACCTTTACAGGAGGATGAACCAGCTTTCTTAACCTGCAGTGGAGCTGATAGAACAAGGTTTATTACTAAGCAGGTTTGGAGTGATTCTATTGGTCGGTCCCTCATGAATATTCACTAAACTGAAAGGAGAACTAGAGCTTTTACACTGTGCAGAAAAAGAGATCAAAGTTTTACACCACTAAATATATATTAGAGGTGGAGATATGGAGAAATATCATACTGTGGTACATCAAGAGGGTATGTGGGGTATCAGGTATGTACTGGTTCAGACTCTCATCAGTTGGAGCTGTTCAGTGTACGACTGTAGAGTCTGACCTTTGACCCAGTGCCAGTAACTGTCACTCTAATGCCCAGCATACTACTGAATGGGACTGTACTCAGACAAGCAGGTACTACGGGCATGTGGTCACACAATGATTAGGGCACTCACAGTTATATGACCGTATGATCTGGAATGTATTTATGTTCTGTATACAGATACAACTAATACAAGCCTTCGATTTCCAGCGTGCCTGTTTCCAGCGTCTGCTCCGCCACCTTTTTCCACTTATTAGTGCAAATAAAACCGGAGCTCTTTAAGACGCATTAGCACGTAATGCGCCATTTTCCTCAGTGTGTCGGTAATAAAGTCAAGTGGGCTGTAAAAACCATGTACCGGAAAAAGCGAGACTGCAGATGTTATACGCATTAAAACCCTCTTATGTTTGCATTTTCACGCCCGTGCTTACTTCTCCTCCTGCGCTGGGACTGGCTAGTAGCTTACACCCACCAGCGGCTTCCACTATCCAAGATACAGCTGCAGTAAGTGACCTCTTTGGAACGATCTGGGCTTCTGTTCTGATCGCTAATGGAATGTGATCTGATTGTTTATCTGAGTCACAGTTACAGACAGACACTCTAACTACACTACTAACACACACACTGTTCAGGTCTGTTACTGGGTACACTGAGGAACATCCACACTGCAGGCTAGAACCAGTAAGAGAACCCTTAAGTTTAATAACCTGAAGATCCTCCTTTAGCAGCATCACCTCCACCAAGTGCTTCCTGGAGCTGCTAATAAGATCTGCACCACGCTGAGGAGGAGCTCTGGACCGTTCCTCCTGCAGATGTGTTGCAGTTCATCAGTGTTTCTGGGTTTGCCTTACTTCCACAGCACTCCTCAGGTCCTACCACAGCATCTCCACAGGGTTCAGGTCAGGACCTGGGGGTACTCGTGTGTGTTAGGTCATTGTCTTGTAGCCTCACTCAATATCTCCTCAGCTTGAAATCATGGAGCTGCTGCCGTCACATTCTCCTGTAAGACGTTCTGATCCACCTTTGAAGTCATTGTTCCCTCAATGACTGCAAGGCACCCAGACCCCGAGGCAGCACCGCAGCTCCAACCCAAACCATGATGCTACCACCACCATGCTTCATTGTGCATTTGTGCTCAAAGGTCTACTTTGGTCTCATCTGTCCATAGAACATTCTCCCAGGAGCATTGTGGAACATCCAGGTGGGCTTAGGTAAATGTGAGATAGACAGTCCTTCCATGAACTCCATTCAGGGTTTATCTAATAGAGGACACATGAACAGGTTCCTGCAGTCTGTAGCGTCTGTAGATCTTCTGCTGTTGGGTTCCTTCTCACCTCCTTCAGGAACCTGTTGTGCTCTTGGAGTGACCCTAGCAGGACGTCGTCTCCGAGGGGGAGCGGCAGCAGCAGTCCTGAACGTTCTCCATCTGTAGACCGTGTGTCTGAGTGTGGACTGAGGTACCTGCAGGTCTTCAGCAGGGCTTCTGTAGGCTCTTCCAGCTTCACGTGTCCCTATAACGTGTCTCCTGAGCTCTTCTGAAAGCTGTTCATGGTCCACACTGACCTTTCCTGAGGAGAACCGGTTGCACTATGGATGTTCCTCAGTGTGCTCAGTAATAGACCTGAACAGTACAGCCGTGTGTGTGTTAGTAGTGTAGTTAGAGTGTCTGTAACTGTGACTGTGACTAAACAATCAGATCACATTCCATTAGCGTCAGAACAGTCCAGAAGTCCAGATCAGTCCAAACAGGCCACTTACTTTCTGGGCAGCCGTGGCCAGCTGTAGAACTGCTTGTGAGTACAATCTACCGGCCAAGCCTCGCAGGAGACAACACATTTACTAGCCAATCAAAGTCCATTCTTGATCTTTTGCCTGACATGGTTTTCCAGCTGTATTCCGGAATCAAAGCTGGAATGTTTCAGTTGCGTTAAAGACGGAGTGATTGCACAAGCAAAGGGCCTAATGCTGTAATATCAGGTTCTTGGTTTGCTATAAAGAGAGCACTGCAGGTAAAGCTGCCTCTATAAATCTGAAGTACGAGGCTCAGGGATGCGGGAACTGGCAGCCTCGACAGCTAAAGTTCTAAATAGGTAGTTCACACATGAACTGCTTCCAGACAGTTGGGGGTTAGACCTGGGGCCCAAAGCAGACCTTTCCAGCAAGTTGGGTAGCTTAGGCCAAAAACAGTCCGATCTCAGTGTTCCTGATCTCTAATTCATTTTTGGGTCAAATCATTTGGCTAACTGATAAACCATCTTGTGTGGAATAGCTGCCCTCTCTCCCAGGCTGGGTGAGGGAATCTGACTTTCTACATAGCACCAAAAAAGGTTGCTACAACCTCAGAACTATACGGAACCATACATCACACATTCTCCATCAATCTGAAGAACCATTTCACCATGCAGAGAACCATTTAGGTATGCAATTTCATAAATACTAATTTGCAACTTGGGTCTGATGGCACGGTGCCTTATCCTGCTGGAATGTCCCATCACTGTGGGGGGACATGAAGTCCATGAAGGGCTGCAAATGGTCACCAAGCAATGAAACATAGCGGCACCAGTCAATGACTTGTTTAGGCGGACCACTGGACCCAACCCATTACAACACACCCCACACCAGTATGGAGCCACCATCAGCCTGTACAGTGACTTGTTGACAACTGGGCTCCATGGCTTCATGGGGTCTGCACCACACACCAACCCTACCATCAGCCTGAAACTACTCATACCGTAGTCACATGGTGCCAGTCCTCAAGGGTCCAGTTGGCAACCTCGGGTGAGTCCAGGTGAGGCGCTGTGTCCGGTGTGGTGGTCTTAACAGAGGCTCTCTGGTGGGTCTTCTGCTCCCGTATCCCGTGGAAGCTAAAGAACACTACTCATTTCTTTACTTCTATGTTGCTGTATATCAAATCACATCACTATACAGCAGACACCGTTACCTGCTGATGTAGTGGGAGCATTTCGCTCAATGAAATTGAAATGTCTGTTTGTTTGCAGTGTGGATGATTGCACCCGATTCCAGCCTTTTGCCCCATATTCACTAAACCTGCATGAATTCAGACGATGTATGTGTATATTTGTATATATATGTATATTTGCAGGATTATGACGTGTCTTTGAACACACCGTTACTGGGACTGAGGATAAATCTTAGGGACCCAAATGATTAAGAAGTGCTGTTTTATGGCTGCAGTGACAGCAGTATTATTCAGCCATCAGGAGCCTGGCAGTGATCGAGCGATGCGGGTGAAACCAAACAGCAGCCTGAATGACTTTTCCCCCACTGAAGAAAGGCCTGCTCTCTCGTGCCCCCCTCTGGTGAGAGAGGGTTTTTCTGAGCTGAGAGTTTGAGCGTTTTATAGTTTTATTGTGTTGTAGTTTTTTATAGTGTTCTAGTTTTCATGTAAATTATATATGATCTATTTTTAAGTGCTTTAAGTAACAAAACATCAGGTAAATGTGTAAGTTAAAGAAACAGCCCTATTACTTCACAAACATACCTGCTTGTAAATACACGTTAGTCTAAGATTACTTGAGATAAAACTTTCCACCTCTGGCAGAGACATCACCCCTTTAAAACCTGTCAGAACAGAACACGCGTATTACATCTGCCATTCCTGACGTCTGAAAGTAGCTAGCACACAGAGAGAGAGAGAGAGAGAAAGAGAGAGAGAGAGAGAGAGAGAGAGAGAGAGAGAGTCCATCATAGCCTGACTACTTACATACCTACCTACCTACCTAACAACATACCTCCCTACATAACTACCTACCTACTTACATACATACCTACTCCATCTACCTACTTACCTAACCCCCTTACCTACCTACATACATACCTACCTACTTACCTACCTACATACATACCTACCTACCCCACCTACCTACCCAGCTACATCTACACCTACCTACTTACCTAACCCCCTCACCTACCTACATTTCTAACTACCTACCTAACTACATATTTACCTTTCTACCTGCATACCTAACTACAAACCTATCTACCTACCTTCTTAAGTACATACCTACCGAACTACATACCTACCTACCTACCTACCTAACAACCTACCTATCTACTAATGCACTTACCTACCTACCTGCATACCTAACTACAAACCTATCTACCTACATTCCTATTTACCTACCTTCCTAACTAACAATGTGCCTAACTACATACCAACCTAACTACATACTTACCTGCCTACCTACTTACCTAACTACCAACATACCTAACTACCTACTTACCTACTTAACTACATATCTACCTACATAACTGCCTATTTACCAACATACCTACCTAGCTAACTACTTAGTTATCTAACTACCTACCTACTTACCTACATACCTGCTTTCCTACCTAACTACCTACTCACCTAACTACAAAGCTACCTAGCTACCAACCTAACTACCTACTTACCTACCTAACTACATATATACTTACCCAACTTCATACCTACATATACTGTAATCACCTAGCTACGTACGTACCAGAGGTGGGAGTAAGTCACACACGTGCAAGTCACAAGTAAGTCTCAAGTCTTAACCTTAAAGTCTCAAGCAAGTCCCACGTTAATGTGGAACAATTCAAGCAAGTCAAGTCGTATGGAGTCATATGACACTGCATCATGGTTTTCCTGTTACAGTGCACAAAAATCCAGAGCCAAACAGTCATGTAAAAATACATATACCAAATAAACACCTTTGTTTTTAAACATGTGTAAACATCTGGAGATTTGACCTGCACATGAACAATACTGAGAGGCTGAGGCACCATAACGAACACGTACGACTTCTTTAAAAATGATGTGTAGACGGTAATGAGCAGATATGCAGTGAGGAACAGGTTCGGACATCCCCACATTAATTACTACTTTAAATACCTGAAATTAGAGCCAGGTGCCTCACCTTCAGCTGCTACCGATTACAACATCATTACAGAGGATTCTGGAGGAGCGCGTCTTATTTAAACCTCAGATACTTAGTTTGGTTCGCTCCTGATTGTTGAAGTTAGTGGTATTACTTTAGTCAGATCCAAAGAGCTCTTCAAAAAAAGGGTGTAGGTGCACATGAGTCCGGGAAGGGATGTAAAATTATTAGAACCAGCCGTTCTACTGTTCCCAAAATAATTTACCAGTGGAACACCTGGAAACGTGGCCAGGTCAGACCGTCCTAGCAAGTTCAGCCCAAGAGCAGAACACAGGATGCGTGAATAAGCCTCAAACTATCCTAAAACATCATCACAGGACCTACAGGTAACATCATTACAGGACCTACAGGTAACACCATCACGGGACCTACAGGTAACACCATCACAGGATCTACAGGTAACATCATCACAGGACCTACAGGTAACATCATCACAGGATCTACACGTAACATCATCACGGGACCTACAGGTAACATCACCACAGGACCTACAGGTAACATCATCACAGGACCTACAGGTAACATCATCACGGGACCTACAGGTAACATCA
>CM067478.1:40661486-40677466 GCA_034552555.1 Semaprochilodus insignis
TACTGTATTACCCTGTTCTTCAATGGTCAGGACCCCCACAGGACCACCACAGAGCAGGTATGATGTGGGTGGTGGATCATTCTCAGCACTGCAGTGACGCTGACGTGGTGGTGGTGTGTTAGTGTGTGTGGTGCTGGTGTGAGTGGATCAGACACAGCAGTGCTGCTGGAGTGTTTAAACACTGTGTCCACTCACTGTCCACTCTATTAGACACTCCTACCTTGCTGGTCCAACTTGTAGATGGACAGTCAGAGACGATAGCTCATCTGCTGCTGCACAGGGCAGTGTTGGTCATCCTCTAGTCCTTCATCAGTGGTCACAAGACACTGCCCACAGGACGCTGCCCACAGGACGCTGCCCACAGGACACTGCTGGTCTGGATAGTTTTGGTCAGTGGACGATTCTCAGTCCAGCGGTGACACTGAGGTGTGCAGCAGCACTGCTGTGTCTGATCCACTCACACCAGCACAACATACACTAACACACCACCACCACGTCAGTGTCACTGCAGTGCTGAGAATGATCCACCACCCACATACTACCTGCTCTGTGGTGGTCCTGTGGGGGTCCTGACCATTGAAGAACAGGGTACACAGAGAAACAGATGGACTACAGTCTGGAACTGTACAACTACAGAGTGTCCTATATGGTCCCATACTATATGGGATTTTAGCCACTGCTGGTAGACCTGTATGACCGTACGCTTCCATACACCTGCAGATTCAGCTACTTCCTTCACACTATGGTCTTTGACACGCCCAAATGCAGTCACTCCTTTTAGCCAATCATTAACATCTGCTTTGGAGCCATTTTCCACACATGGAACAGTGTTATTACATCTAGTGAAAAGGTGTCTCAGAAGAGCAGAGACTGTCACTACAGTAAAGGGGGTCTACCTCCCTACTAAAGTGTGAGTGGGTGAAGCTAAAGTGCCGTAGGCTAAACAGGCAGATATATATGTAAACGAGCTGGTATTTGTTATATTATGGAAACAGGGAATGACTGGTGCAGCAAGCTGCATGTGCTGACCCCTGCTCGCCCTGGAGCTAGACCTGTCGGATAACCAGTGCGCTAAATTGCACCTCTGCCATCTTCATTGCCCGTCATTGACATGCTCCCACAGTCGTCTTCAAGTATCACGCTTATTCCCTGCCTCATCTTAGAGCTGTTGCTAGTGCTGTTCTCCTCTGGCCCACTAGGGGGCAAACCCACTTCTGACACCCACTTATGTCACAAGTGGGGTCTCTCCAGTAAGCTCAGTGGAGTCAGTGGTCTGATACCTAACTAAGGTCCAATCCCATTTCTTATTTTTACCCCTCCCCCTTGTTTTCGAGTGTAACCCTCCCCCTTGAAACTGAGTTAGAAGGGGCAGTGGTTAAAATCTTCCCCCTATGAAATGGGACGACCCTTCAAGGACCGGATACGTCATCAGGTGTCGTCAGCGGCTTTTATATAAACAGACGAAAATCTAGGACTCCAGTTTTACACATCGGGCAGTCTAACGAGTCACCCAATAAACAAGAGCACAAACACAAACTACAGGACGTCATTAACAGGCTGCTAGCGGTGCTCTGTAGGCGACCCTGCCGGTCTGCAGTGACAGCAGAGGAGGGTGGAGTTCAGCTCCTCACTGCTTAAATACATTTAGGGCATCATATGCCTTCAAAGGGGGGGGGCACTTATTTATTATCACCACCAAGAATTCTTCAGTGATATGAAGCTGGGCTGAGCTTTTTAATCGCCAGCGCCATGATCCAATTCGCCGTTCCACCTTAAATGGTGCAGCAACCCGAGGTACCCCAAGAACATAACTGCTGCACTATTTAAGGTGGAACGGGAAATTCTGTTTGGTAGCGCCGAGACATCAGCGTACTGATAACAATTTTTACATGTGTTATAAAGAAAATGACCATAAAACGCTGTTACCATGGTGATCTTACAGTACAGCGGCTTTTACAGAGACAGTACTCATATTTATGGGTCTCTCTGGTTGCTTGTGCCGATGACTCGCAGGGCATTCTGGGAATTTTCTCATAACGCTCCGTTTGGAGTGTGCCTCCGGAAAATCTCTGTTTGAAAGGACATGTAGCCCTAACACTTCACCCTACCCCTCCATCTCAACAACAATTGGGACCACCCTCCCCCTAGACCTGAACCCGCAAAACGGAAGGGTAGGGCCAAGTGCTAGGCGCAAGGGGTGAAATGGGATTGGGCCCATAGAAAGATCTAATTCTAGTTTCGTCAGAACATGGCCTCTCTGAAGCTACAGCTGAATCACAACCTTCTAAAGCCCACCACTCAGGCTAGACTCGCTCGCTCCCCTACAGTAGCCCCCCCCCGCCCCTGTATTTCAAAACAACAAACTCTTCTCCTATTTCTCCTTTTTGAACTGATCTATATACGAGGACACCTTAGTATAAACAAGGCATGCGGTTTGTGGGTGTGCATATTTTGCCTTGTTCTTCATGATTGGCTGAAAATGAAGAGCATTTCCAGCTCGCCTCACATCCCCAGAGAAGAGACCGCACAGAGCGGACCATTGTGGAGCAAGAAGAGGAGGCGACAGCAGCGCCGAGTCCCCACCAGCGTCTGCAGAGATCAAATTGCTCCTGAAATTGAGTTTAAGCCTGTTTTTAAGGAGAGCTCTTTTCCAGGTGTAGTTCAGGAAAAAGCTGCCGAGGAATTGCTGAAAGGTCCATCAGCGTGCTTTTCACAGCTCCTCGTGTCTTCAGGTGGTTAAGCTAAACTGTCCAGGTCTGGTACTTTGAGTGCTTCAGATCAGAAGATGCAGTGACCCGTTCAGGAAGGGTGGCCCTTTCAGCACACGGCTTTAATGTTGCTGTTTTGTTTTCCTGTGAAATTCAGCGTAGTGTAGTTTTACAAAAGACATTAGAAGTCATTTTTATAGACTTGAGTTTATTTGAAATTGTGATTTTACAGCCTTAAGCAAGAATTTGAATACCTCTATGATATGAGGTGTTTTGTCCATTTTCTAAGTGAAAGAAAAGAAATAAATTCCAGTTATTTGGAAAGTTTAACACATTAGAAAAACATCAATAAGCTAGTACAGTAAATTTCCTGAGGTTATTACACAGCTTAAGCTTATTGCTAAAAATGAATGGGAGTCTATGGGAGGAACGAGGAGTGTGACATATAGAGGAGAGCAGGTCAGTATGGCTGTGGATTAGAGTTTGGGGATCTGCCCTGAGTGAGTACATGCAGTTTGGTGGCTGTAGGTTAAAGGACACAACAGGGTTTGAATGGGGATGACAATGAATGGGACTCTATGGGAGGAACGAGTGATGGGGTGGGGGACAAAGAGACGAATGCAGGTCATAACAACATTGAATTCATGTTCAGGGGTCTGCCCTGAGATGGTGTATGTGAAATGGGGTCTGCTGGTCAGAAATACAGCAGATGGACGTGTACCTTTTGCACCCCATTCATTCTTAATGGGACAAAAAAATCGGAATTTAAACACGTTTTTCCGGGAGCTGTAAGTTGGATCAGAAGGTGTATACAAGCACACCATTCCCATCAGACTGAACATTTCAGAGATGGAACGGTGTTGATATCTTAAAATCTTACACTCGTCTGTTTACCTTTTTTCCTCCCAACAATCGTTCCTCCCATAGACTCCCATTCAATTTCACCTCCATTGAAACCCTATTGTGTCCTTTAACCTACAGCCACCAAACTGCATGTACTCACTCAGGGCAGATCCCCAAACTGTTATCCACAGCCATCCTGACCCGCACTCATCCATGTGTTGTTTATCCATCCCTCATTCTTCCCATAGACTCCCATTCATTTTTTTTAACAACCGGCCTTTTCCACTATAATAACCAGCGAAAGATAGACAGATAGACAGATAGACAGATCTGTCTTTCTTCCATGCTGGCTGAGTCTGTGTGATAACTCGCTGAGGTTCACTCTCCTCCCTTTGACCTCCTCTTCTTCTACTAGTTCTCCACAGTCGATCATCAGGAGGTCACAGCACTGAATTGATTGGCGAGTGTGGAGCACACGGTGTGGCCGTCTTATCTCTGTTCAAAGCACTGAGCCGGACTGTCGATTAGGGCTGCAGGATAAAGAGAGAACACTCGCAGCTGTGGGGGTGTGTCCTCCGAAGGTGCTTAAGCCACGCCCAGTTACGGGAAAGATGCAGCCTCTCTTAATTGACCGGTACCACTATGACCTGAGAAATGGATGGCCAGGTTAGCAGCTCTACTGGACTGGACATGCATACATATCTGAGCCACCTGAGCTGGAACCTGGCTCACCCAAGAGTCAACCTCACCATCTTCTCACCATCCAAATAACCCCAAACACATTCAGTGGCGTTGAGGTTCTGGACTCTGGGGTGGTCAGTTCATTGTTCCATAGTTCTGAGAACACCAGCAGCTTCTTAGTTGGATGGGTGTGTCTCCTTTTCTCAGTGAGGAGCTTCTTGAACAGCTACTCTACACCTCCTTTCAGACCTCCATAGTGTTGAGGTGTCTTCTCACTGTGGAAGGATGAACAGGACCACCTGTGGATGTTTCCAGATGCAGGAGTGGAGCCTGATGTTCTGCTCTCTCTCTCTCAGAGATGGAAGTGCTGTTTATCTGATTGGGTGGGTGGACAGTATGGGTGGGTCTACCAGGTCTTTCAGGTGGAGTCCCGTTTTCTGTGTAGCTTTAACTCAGTTTTGGAAACTTAACTTATTTTCCTTTGACATTCCCGCAGCATGCAAGTGGATTGTCCAGGCTTCTCAGGAATATATCCTGAAAAGGGAATAACATGGGCGTAATGGCCTTGTTGCTGCTCACTGCCGTGAGATTGTTTTCTGCACAGCATGAAAGCTTAAGGATGAGTTCATATTTGATATTCCCACTCCATTCCTACCACTCAATCTCATATAGGCTGGGGCCCATACTGTATAGCCTATATGGCTAATCCAGCCATGCATGCAGTTAAGGGATTATTGCAATAACAAGAATTCTACAGCAGTAAAACTTGTATGCTAGGCTATCTGAAGTTTGGAGCTACTTTAGACCTGTTTCACATGTGAACGTCCAGGGTAGATAAACTATATGCACTGAATAATCTGACCAGTTATCTGGTTATTCAAAAGGTCATGTAAACATTCATTCACTCATCCAAGGACTTCTCAAGGACATGAACGGATTACTGATGAAATCTGATTTTATAGCTGCATCCAGAAGGAGGTGTGGGATTGGGAATGCTGTTGGGAAGGAAGATAAAGGTTACCAGGATCAATAACTGATGATAAATTTAGACTGATATGATCAATATTTATTGAGCTACACATACAGAAGTCTGTCTCTCAGTATGGTGTCGGGCCGCCGTGTTTGCTAACCCAACACGCCAGACGTCTCAGCATGGAGCTGTAGAGGTTCCTAATGGTGTCCTGTGATACTCCATCCCATGCAGCTTGAATATCCTCACACAGTTCCTGCAGATGGTGCGGTAGGGGTGGAGGTGGAGTGACACCAGGCCTTCTGGACGTGTGACAACAAACCGTTCATCTTGGTGCTGACCACGGTGCATCCACACACGGATTCGTTGGTCGTCTCCACCAAGACAAAAGCGGGACTCGTCACTGAAGATGACCCGCTGACATTCTGAGTCACTCCATGACAGTCTGGTACGACACCATTGCAGTCTTTGGTGACGGTGACGTGGTGTTAAGGACAGTCGTGGTAACGGTCTGCGTGCATGTAGTCCTGCGTGGTGCAGCCGTCTGCCAATGGTGCTGCACTAACAGGATGACTCATGGAGGCCACCACTACTCGCTGGATGTCTGTAATCGTGGCTGTTGGGTCAGTCAGGTACAGAGATAAGGCCCGTCCCTGCCTACGTCACATGTGCGGCCGAGCGTGAAACTTGAATCATTAGCATGTCTTACAACGTCAAACCTACACACCAAATTTCATTCTTGTGGGTTGATTCCTTCTGGGTGCAGCAACTATTCTTTTGATGATGAAGGTATTAGATGGATGGAACAGTGGAATAGAGGTAACTGAAGGTCTGAAAAGATGCCCCAGTTGAGTCCTTCCATTTTCCCCAATGAGGATTCGTTCCTCAGTCAAAGGACTAAAGGATGCTTCCTCGGCCGGATGCTGGGATTTAAGACGTGGTGGTTTTCGTCAGTTGTTTAAGTGCTACCATTACTTTGCCGGTTCCTGATACGCCTTTTGGGTTCTGTTGTTCTCCCTGTCGACCTGTGCCGATAGATTGTTCCTATCAGGCCAGACAACTTCTTTTTAAATTGCTTCTGTCCACACAAGCACCACAACTTCTTGTACTTCTTTGGGACACGAGTTGATGCATAAAAGGATGGTGCCGGTGTTGTAATAGTGTCTCAAGTAGCACGGCTCTCGTTCCCCTGACTTTCATCCTAATTCAGGAATATCTGAAGTGCTTTCCAGCTCCAACCTGATTAATGATGACATGCGCCGGAAGTCTGCATAATATTTCATCGGCAGGTGGCCCTGAAATTCATTCAGATTCCGCTCCCAGACTGTGAGAAAGGCAGTTTATCTTGAGTGGGTTTATCTTAAGTGGCTTTAAAGTAACTGATGAATAACTTTCATTTCCTTGAGTGTCGGTGCTCACGGTCAGCAACGTAAATCACCAGGAACCTCCCTCGTTGTAACAAAGGTTCAGTCGTTCTGACCCAGTAAGTAAAGTCTGCATTACTCATGCACTTGAGCAATAAAGTCCATGGTAAATATTATGCTTATTAAATTGTATGTTTGCTAAGAAACGATCGACTACTGTGTCTTACGGCTATCGCGCGAGTGGTCAGTGCACCCAGCCTCAATATAAACACCTACGATATACACCGTGTCCACTCACTGTCCACTCTATTAGACACTCCTACCTTGCTGCTCCACCTTGTAGATGTACAGTCAGAGACGATAGCTCATCTGCTGCTGCACAGTGCAGTGTTGGTCATCCTCTAGTCCTTCATCAGTGGACACAGGACGCTGCCCACAGGATGCTGCCCCACAGGACGCTGTTGTGCTGGATAGTTTGGGTTGGCGGACGATTCTCAGTCCAGCAGTGACACTGAGATGTCCACTCACACCAGCACAACACACACTACCACCACGCCAGTGTCACTTGGATTCGTTGGTCATCTCCACCAAGACAAAAGCGGGGCTTGCCACTGAAGATGACCAACTGTCATTCTGAGTCACTCCATGACCGTCTGGCACGACACCATTGCAGTCTTTGGTGACGGTGATGTGGTGTTAAGGACAGTCGTGGTAACGGTCTGCATGCATGTAGTCCTGCGTGGTGCAGCCGTCTGCCAATGGTGCTGGCCCTAACAGGATGACTCATGGAGGACATCACTGCTCGCTGAATGTCTACACATGTCTCACGATGTCAAACCTACCCACCAAGTTTCATTCCAGTTGGTCGATTCCTTCGGGGTGCAGCCATTTGCGGAACTATTCTTTTGATGATGATGATGAAAGCATATTAAAACTCCAAGCACTTCCAAAACAGGCTAAACTAGAATTGTAATGGCTACTCCATCGAACAGTGCAACCCTCTCTTCCTCTGTACCTACGACAATAAACTCCTGAGTCTTCTATTCATTTGGATTGCCAGACATACTGTGGATTCTGCCCATATGCTTCTTATTACGCTCTGTCTAGTCCACATAATTCCTGTCAAGAAGGTCATCTCTCTTTCATCTTTCCCAGCACTGAGCGCATTCACATGCGTGCCTCACTTCTAAGAACCCTACTTTGCCATTACAGGACACAGTGACTTCATAAGAGAAGATGACCTTCTAGGCTGGTACATATACCGTCCCTGGTTCGGAAAGTCTGTGTGATTCTCTTGGTGCAATAAAGGCTGACTTTATATTCCAGCATGGCATGGAATGTTTATGATATCCGGCTGTATTCCATGAGAAGACGCAGTAATAATATAGCAATGCAGTTTTCTCATTTACAGTGGCGTCTGGTGCAAAGTCCACCACACGCTTTCATCTTGCATGGTTTCATCGTCAGTCATTACTCCGCGGTTACCTTACGTCTTTTGTAATAAGGACTCCCGGATTCCCGAGAGGGGGTCAAAGCTCAGCGAAAGTAATTTCCTTCCTCTGTTTATTCATTGCCTTTCTAAAAGAGACTTAGAAGATTAGTACACAATCAGGCATATTGATGGGGACCTGTCCTGTAGTCCTGTGTCTCACAAAGCTGCTGAGGAACGCATGGTGGGAACGTGCTCTGCTCTTATCGCCTTTCTCTTTCTGTCCAAGGGCCAGGACTGCTTGGAATTCCCACACCTAGCTGAAGTGCATCCTCGACAGACCCCGGATGCAGAAGCCTGTTCTGAGAAAAGTCTTTTGGACAAGGACACAACAGAAACTGCCTTATGCTTCTGGGTTGTGCGGGCCGCTGGAGCCTATGAAGGCAGGAGACACCCTGGACAGGCCATCAGAGAGGGCAGACACACAGGGCATCACATATTCAAACCTGGGAGGGGGGGGCAATTTAGCATCTCCAGTTCACCTGACTGCATGTCTTTGGACTGTGGAAGGAAACTGGAGCACCCGGAGGAGAAAACCCACCCAGATGCAGGGAGGACATGCAAACTCCACCCAGAAAGGATCCTGTGTTCTGGTATAGCTTTAAAGGAAACCTGAGGTAGTCTCTATGGTGTAGCGCCCTCTACTGGCATCGCCTAGTATTATACGTGGCTTGGGTTCAGTTGTTAGTTGCCTATCCAACGATGCAGCTGCAGTACTTCTCTCTGTGAATCTGGTCCACATATGCCTGGCGGTTTGCCATCCTAGGTTCTAATCTTGATATTTCATGTTCTAATGTCTTTGTGATGGAAACACATTGATGAAAACTAGCTATTTTTCTAGTTTATTTGATAAGCTACAAAGGCTGTAAAATGTCTGACGTTGGAGCTTAATATGTTAGCATTTGTGCTGGTGTGTTAATATGGCAGCTGTGTTGATGGACAAACAGATTGTGACGAGTGCTGAGCTAAAATCGAGGCGAGGTTTATTTAACAGGTTTGTAACAAACACAGCAGCAACAAGAGCAAGGTGGATATTACAGAAGGTCAAGACAGTCAGAGTGAAGAAACAGGCAGGCGATGAAACCAGGCAAACAATCAGACCAGCAAAAGGGCAAAGGCAAACGAGCAAATCAGTAAAACGGAACAACATCAAAACTAGAGTAGCCAACAAGAGTAATCACAGAGCGTCCCACTCGGTACACACAGAGCGGCAATACTTCACAATAGGTCAGACTGAGAGAGGAGTATATATACAAACAGACCAAATTAACAACAGGTGTGATCAATACTCGGTTGACTCGGATCTGGAAAACGGAACGGGATTGGGAGATGGTGGACATGTGAAAGTGATGTCATCGGGTAGTGGGTTATGGGAAATGGAGTCCGGGAGATCGGAGGTGAGACGAGAGCCAGCAGGCGTGACAGCAGCAATATGGTTGGCTCTCAAGAATGCTAATGTAGACTGAGCTGTGTTTCCTCTGAGATAATCGGTTCATGTTGATATGTTTTAGAAGCTAATGCAATAATCTTGTAAGGAGTCGAGACAACGTATACGTAATGATTAAGACACTGATGTCTTGTCATTTGTTTATTTCAGCTTTACAATAAAAGAGAGAAAAGAAAGGAAAACTCAAAAAAAGGAAAACAAAGCAAAGAATGAAGGAGACCTTGAGTTTGAGCTTAATCTCTGCTGTACGCTGTCTGTCTAACCGGATAGCTCCAGCCAGGTCCATTTCCGGTGATGACAGAACACCCCGGACACCCCAGCCGGGAATCAAACCCAGGCCCTTTATGCTGTGAGGCAACAGCGCAAATAGATATGCAAATAGATGATGCCTAGAGCCGATTGGACCAACACAACTGACTCAGTTCCACTGCCTTACATACATTTATTAAGTAAAGTCAACAAAAAGAAACTGACTCAAACCAACAACAGAACAATTCAATTTCTTAGAGTATACTCAGTACTTTTATTGTAACCTGACACTTTTGTACTTTTACTGAAGTTACTTTATATAAGGGTACTTTGTACTTTTACTGGTGTTGGTATTTTCCCCAAGTATCAGTACTTTTACCGGACTGCTGATTTAGGCTACTGTACCCACCTCTCGGTCAGGTCTGCAATTTCATGAGCTTGAGTTTCCAATTTCTGATATGCACCTTCATAGAGGACCAACTGTGAACCTCTTTAATAGTGAATGAATCCCAAGACCTCTGCTGGCTCTCGCTGACCTAATGATTACATCACCCCATTTATCTCTCCATCCATCCATGTACATCTCTCCATCTCTATCTCTACACTGGACTGAGAGCCATTCACCAAACGTTTTCCCAAAGCTGGCTATTCTGTTCAACATGGTCAACCTGGTACACCAAATTGACCAGACCACTGACCATATAGGACACTCTGTAGTTGTACAGTTCCAGACTGTAGTCCATCTGTTTCTCTGTATACTGTATTACCCTGTTCTTCAATGGTCAGGACCCCCACAGGACCACCACAGAGCAGGTATTATGTGGGTGGTGGATCATTCTCAGCACTGCAGTGACACTGACGTGGTGGTGGTGTGAGTGGATCAGACACAGCAGTGCTGCTGGAGTGTTTAAACACTGTGTCCACTCACTGTCCACTCTATTAGACACTCCTACCTTGCTGGTCCACCTTGTAGATGTACAGTCAGAGACGATAGCTCATCTGCTGCTGCACAGTGCAGTGTTGGTCATCCTCTAGTCCTTCATCAGTGGGCACAGGACGCTGCCCCACAGGACGCTGCCCACAGGACGCTGTTGGCTGGATAGCTCTGGTTGGTGGACGATTCTCAGTTCAGCACTCACTGTCCAGCAGCACTTCACAGCCATGACGTAACTGGAACAGGACGTATTGTCCACAAGGCAAGGCTTGTGGTTGTTGAAGGAGGAGACGGAATTACCAGTTTTCTGTAGACCCATGGCAAACTTCCAGCTTTTCAGTAATTGCTGAAGTGCAACTTATCCGATTTCATCCGGAATGTTATGGAGCGCTCAAACTGGTTCTGTCAGCCTGCAGTCCTATTCTGCTCCCTGAATTATTTGGCAGGTGTGGGTGGGTAAAGCTCTGCGGTCGCTTGTGCTTTGTTCTCTTTTGTTCGAGCTCCCTTCCCTCCTCTGAGAAACCTAAAGGCATTCCCAAACTGTCACTCCAGCCCCCTCCGAAGTAGTGTTCCCCACGGAACATAAGTTTTACGTTCACAGTGTAGGGCAAACACAATATACAGGATGGATGGGATACATATATATATATATAGACATAGATATAGCATTGTCTTGACAGGAGACAGCTTTCAAAGTGCATACACTGCCTGCAATCACACTCAAGCACACAATCCTCCCCACAGGAGAGGCACTGCAGACCAACACGACAGTCACAGCATCCACGGTCCGATTTAGAAGCATGTCGCGAGTTGAATCACCGCACCGGGGGGCAGATTTAACCTCTGCCCTCTGCTATGTGTTGGAGGAAATGGAGGTTCTAAATGCTTTCCCAGGCAGCGGCCAGCAGCAGTTCCAAGAAGGTCAGGGCTCAACCAAGCCCTTGAGCCCGCCGAGGTCACTGCCACCGCCAGCCTGCGACAGAGGCGCTCGCCGACGCGGCACGGCCATCCCGTGGGGCTCGGCCCGAGAGCTACAAAAGCACTGCTCCTCTTTCCTCTGCTTATGCGTGAATTGTGCCTGTCGCAGCACATTTTCGTCAAACACTGTTTTTCCATCCCGGAGATGTTCCTGTCCACCGTTCCCCCGGCGCATCATGGCGGGGTTATTAGCTACAATAAAACGTCCCCAGATAGGAGCGGCTCAGGAATAACACGCAGCAGAGAAAAGCCGTGTGTTGTTCCAGAAAGAGGTGCCTCTTGCGCGACCATGGGAGAACGGAACAAAGTGAACCCGGACAGACAAAAAGCAGAAGTAACTTTCATGTCGGACTCGTTGTGCTTGCCTGTTTGGGCCAGATTTGTGTTGGGATGTGGCAGTTGTTTCCAGTTTTAGCCCTTGAGGGTACTTTTCACCCTGCACTGTTTTGTGTGTTCCCTGCTCACCTGATCCAGCTGATCGGCTCCTGAACTGAGGGGTTATTAATACAGCTATCGAGTGGCTCGGGTACTCGGCTAATGGATTCACCTTCATCCCTGTAGTTTTAGTACTTGTTGACTGGTTCCTTTGTGCTTCGTCTGGACATCAAGATGACCTTTCTTGTAGACTGCATTATAAGGACCACATAATTGAATCACTTTCAAACTAAGGTTTGAGAACTGGCATTGTGGGCCTTGGGACTGGAAGGACATGACTGAAGGGCCCTTACGCAAGGCACCTAGCCCCCAGCTGCTTCCCAGGTACTGTGGATAGGGCTGCCCAACACTCAGGGCAAGTGTGCTAACTGCGTTCTCGTGTGTATGTTCACTAGTGTGTCTGTGTGTGGGTGAATCACTGCACAGATGGGTTAAAAGTGGAGGTCCAATTCCTCGGTGTGTAAGCGCTGCTGCTCAATGGTCATGCCACATTGGTAGGTGGTTTCAAGGCCTCTTGGGAAAGTCTGTTTACTTGGCGGCCATCTTTGCAGCTTCACTGGGCAGTCATTCCCAGCTAGGACTCTTCTCTCTTCGAATGGGGAGAGACCAAAACACTCAAATGTCAAACTAGGTGGGTTTAATGTTGGCTGATCGGTGTACGTTTGTATATATGTGTTCTTTTGATTTATGTGTTGAATTTGATTTTTTAGGCTGATCTGGCTAATACGCTTGCGCAGATCTGGGGGCATTCCTTTGTGGCATAACCAGCAAGCCAATTGGCCCATTTTCTTGAAGGGACGGACTTTCTCTGTAAGCAGACGTCATATGGTTGAACGTTACAAGCCTTACTATTCATATTTCAACCAGCCACACATTCCTCGTTTACAGTGTTTGTTTTAAATCAGGTTTCTGAATATGCGACTCTGTCAGACATAAACGCAGTTGGGGGGCTGAAGGTTAGGGAACCAGCCTTGTGACTGGAAGGTCGCCGGGTTCGGTTCCTTGAACCAACAGGACATGACTGAAGTGCCCTTGAACAAGGCACCTAACCCCCAACTGCTTCCCGAGCCACGGAGAGCGCTGCCCACTGCTCTGGGCAATTGTACTCACTGGCCCCCAGTGTGTGGGTGTATTCTTTTGTGTGCTAGAATAATTGGTCAATGGTTCTAAATTCTAATTCTAGGTCATGCCACATTGGACATCAGGGAAGTCTGTTCAATTGGCGGCCATCTTTGCAACTTCACTGGGCAATTATGTCCAGCTGTACATCACATAATCACATTTTAAGGGCCATAAACTTCGATTCAGGTTCGATGCTGGAAATTTGTCGTCCTGTAGATAGGGCCGCCCAACAAATGTCTGACCCCATTCCCATGCCTTAGATAGCTGTGCCCACTCTTTATGTGAACTGGGTAAGGCAGGGCTCCATACCTTAAGAGTTAAATGACCCTGTATCAAGTTTTTGAGTCCCTTACACTTTTGGGGATCTCACGTTTTGATGTGAGAGTTGCTTGGGATGTAGAAACACTCACAGACCAGCCCCTGTGGAAGGCACCTCTAAAATCTAGGTTCCAGACAGAACTACATTAATGATAGAAGCCCAGAATTAACCCAGCCTTTGTGTAACCTGGTCTAAAGAGGCTACTATCTTCCTCTCTCTCCGAAGTGACATGAAATTAACCTCTCTGTACGGTCCGAGCAATCGGTGGGAACAGAGCCAACGGCATATCCAATTTCCTCTGAGTGTACCACATGCTCAAGGACATAATAATGAAGTCCGGTGATTAGTTCAGACGGTGGACATGAGCGAGGTGTAGAGGCTCCAGGATCACCGGAGGGATTTATCTTGCATGGTCTTGATTAGCGGACACAGACACACACACAGTCACTCTTCACACTTCAGTCTCATAAGCATCCTTTAAGCTTCATCAGCGCATCATTCTCTCTGCTTATTCGTTTATAGACGTGAGAATGCTAACAGTTCCTGGAAAGGGTGGGGAACCGGGAACCGGCATTGTGCACACACGGGATCAATCGTGTACAAAAAGCAGAAATAACTTTCTATACTTCATTAGGATGGAGGTCAGGATGTCATGGAGGAACAGAGCCATGGCAGGAGTAAAACCAAATTTACCCTGGAATCAGAGGGCCTCTCCGGGGCCCTAAGCTTAATTTTGCATAGGCTCCCTCCTACCTGATCTGTGAGCCAATACTGCTACGCAGTCACACCTGACACCCCAGTGCTCCCATTACAATCCTCCCTCCTTTAAACCAGTTTCTCCATCTGTAGCTATAAACCTGTGTGCACTGCAAGCGATAAAGTTGCTCAGCACCGCTGCTTGATCAACAAGTCAGGAACGCAGCCTCTGATTGGTCCACAAGTTAGGACCACAGCCTCTGACTGATCCACATGTCAGGAACTCAGCTTCTAATTGGTCAAGTCAGGATCGCAGTTTTTGATTGGTCAACAAATCAGGACCACAGCCTCTGAGTGGTTGGTAAGTCAGGAACGCAGCCTCTGATTTGTCGGCAAGTCAGCCTCTGATTGGTCAACAAGTCAGGACTACAGCTTCTGACTGGTCAGCAAGGCAGGAATACAACCTCTGATTGTTGGCAAGTCAGGAACACAGCCTCTGACCGAAGACTTAATCTCTAATTGGTCAACAAGTCAGGAACACAGCCTCTGATTGGTCGGCAATCAGGAACACACCTTCTGACTGGAGACTTAGCCTCTGATTGGTCGGCAAGTCAGGAACACAGCCTCTGATTGGTTGGCAAGTCAGGAACACAGTCTCTGACCAAAGACTTAATCTCTAATTGGTCAACAAGTCAGGAACACAGCCTCTGATTGGTCGGCAATCAGGAACACACCCTCTGACTGGAGACATAGCCTCTGATTGGTCGGCAAGTCAGGAACACAGCCTGTGATTGGTCGGCAAGTCAGGAACTCAGCCTCTGATTCTATTAAAGCCTGTTTTATTTTAGGGGACACAGAGAGGTTTGGAAATAGTCATGTACAGAGGATTACGACCATTTTGGTGCATAAACCAACAAGAACATCATAAGTATGGAAAACTGTAGAACATCCTTTACAGTGTAACCATGACGAGATCCACGTGTACACTGCCATTCAGGTGGAGTCACTGGTCAGTCACAAGTCATAATTTTGCCTTGTGCGTATTTACTGTATGTCGTGAACTGTGTTGCGTATGTTTCGACAGTTTTCGATGGTACGGGCAGGTCAGCTTTCCCCAGGGCCTTAAACTCTGCAGAGACTTAAATAACAGCTCTGCCTTACATCCAGAGAAGAGAGGACACTTTCTGGCTCTAACCTTTCACACAGCGAGAAGCAGAATTAGGAAGCTGTCATCTCACTCTTCCCCGGGGGATACAGACCTGGACAAGTGGGCCTCTGGTTGGGGGAAATAATGCTGGAGAAGAGACTGTGGGTCAAGGGGGTTCGGACCCAGCCATTAATCACACTCCTCTGCTCTATGGAAACGAAGGCCTGCTGGTGCCTCTTCACGTCCATGTGGGACCAATCACTCCTCATATCACAGTGCGCTGGATGTCAGCTGACAGCCATATCAACTTCTGTTCCCGCTGCTGTCTTACTCAGGAAAACTAGGGTGAGTTGAACTGTATTATTTATGTGTGTGTGTGTGTGTGTGTGTGTGTGTGTGTGTGGTTGAGTGTGTGTGGGTGAGTGAACTTCACCATTATAAACATAGCACAGTGTTATTAAAGCACCCCTAGATATCATGTTGAATGATACATTGTTAGATATACACTCATCACCAAAAGAACAGCTGCACCCAGAAGGAGGTGTGGGATTGCAGGTCTGTTGGGAAGGAAGATAAAGGTTACCAGGATCAATAACTG